>JANHGL010002810.1:97846-114044 GCA_024611195.1 Ceyx melanurus
CTACAACCTCCCTTCAGGTAGCTGTAGAGAGCAATAAGGTCCCCCCTGAGCCTCCTCTTCTCCAGACTAAACCATCCGAGCTCCCTCAGCCTTTCCTCATAGGAGAAACTTTCCAGACCCTTCACCAGCTTCGTTGCCCTTCTCTGAACTCGCTCCAGCACCTCAACATCCTTCTTGTAGTGAGGGGACCAAAACTGGACACAGTGCCGAGTACAGGGGTACAATCACTTCCCTGCTTCTGCTGCCCACACTGTTCCTGATCCATGCCAGCATGCTGTTGGCCTTCTTGGCTGCTTGGGCCCACTGCTGGCTCATATCCAGTCGGCCGTCCACCAGCACCCTCAAGTCCTTCTCTGAAGTGCAGCTTTCCAGCCACTTCTCCCCAAGCCTGTAACACTGCAGGGGGTTGTTATGACCCAAATACAGAACCCTGCACCTGGTCCTGTTGAACCTCATGCAGTTGATTTCAGCCCATCGCTCCAGCCTGGCCAGATCACTCTGCAGATCCTCCTGACCCTCAGGCAGATCGACACACCCACCCAATTTAGTGTCATCTGTGAACTTTCTGAGGATACACTCCATCCCCTCATCAAGGTCATTGATAAAGATAGTGAAGAGTACTGGTCCCAGCACTGAGCATTGGGGTACAACACATCCTTCTCCTCACTGTGAACTCTCTGCCCAGCTCGCCGCAGTGATTTTCAGAGTACCCCTGTCAGCCGTGTTGGGTTCATCTCACATTCTTCCTAATCCCCATTTCCCTGTGCCCTGTGGAGGGGGCCAGGGAGCCAGTGGCCATCACCTCTTTCTCCCAACCTGCATCGGAAGGGAAGGGTGACCAACAACTCTCATTGTTCTATTTTTCTGTTCAATATTACTGTTTCACATTGCTGGTTACGGTCTATAGAAATACATAAGTATATCTATTCTTTAATAAAATTCTTGTCTCCTTATATGCCTTCTGTCTCGCATTGATAAATTTAAGATATCTGTCCAAACCAGGACAAAGTGATACAAAGAAACTTCTGTGAATGCTCTGTGACTCTTAAAAAATTACCTATTTAGCAGAATGACACACAAACCATGGCCCAAATATGAGTGATGTGTTGGAGGGCCACAATGCCCTGCAGGAGCTAACTTTGGTCTCAGGTTTATTCTTTCTGCCTGATTTTCTTGGGGTTTTCTCCTGTTCCCTCATAGTTGCATTTGAACACCTTCCACATCATAGTAACAGGAATTAATTGTTAAATTACCTTGTTGTTTGAACACTTTACGCAACTGAACACACTGGAAGAAAAGAAATCAGGAACTAAAACATAAGAGGAGACAAATCTCTCCTGTTGCCTAGAAAGATGAAGGCAAACACTGCGTGACTGAACCAGTCATTTAACACTCATATCAAATCACAGTCATATCAAGGAACTACCAAATTTTACCTTCCTACAAAAGTGAAAAACATAGCAGTGAATGTAGGTAATTTTATTTCATTGCACCAAGCCCACACTCTGATATTCAGGAATGTCTTGCAGCACTGGAAACAGCTCAGAATTTCTGATGAGAATCATTCACTGCAATAAGCAATAACAGCAAGAATATCTCAGTGGGTTTGACCCACTGTTACAGAATCATGAAATGGTTTGGTTTGGAATGGACCTCAAAGATCTTCCAGTTCCAACCCCCCTGCTATGGGCAGGGACACCTCCCACTAAACCAGGTTGCTCAGAGCCCCATTCAACCTGGTCTTGAACATATCCAGAGATGGAGCATCCACAGCTTCCCTGGGCAACCTGTGCCAGTGTCTCACCACCCTCAGAGCAAAGAAGTTCCCAAAATATGTGATGTCTCAGGAAACAAGAAGATTATAATGACCTGGAACAGCTATTCCCCCAGGACAACAATACTCTACAGAATAACCTGTTCATGAAGTAATTTTTCAGTGATTATTTACCAGTTAATAACTTACAGCATTATATGTAAGTACACTCAGATCCCCGATACTGATTAATAGCCAGATGAATTAATTAATCATTAATTTTGAAGTCCCAGATTAGCAAAATAAATCACACAGTGCAGAAAGGCTTCATAAGTAGATAAGAAAAATTATACAGGGAAGGGGGATGAGGTAGCACTGCCATTAGCTGTTCTCTATGACAGCTCATTAGGTGAATTTTTACCAGAAGAGCCAAACCTAATGTATGTGTAGTATCTTAAACACAAAAAGCAAGAAGAGTGCTTCTGCTGACAGAAGACTTTCAGATTTCTCTGGATGAGGTTAGAGAAATGTCTAGGGACACATTCCCTTGTGGAGTTCAATAGCAGATTAAGCGCTCAACAGCCAAAAGCAAGGCACCAGTAAGGGAAAAAGACAAAAGGCAAAAAAAAGCCTCTACAGCAGCAGATGCACCATGCTAGCAATACAAAAATACAGCAATGGATCTGATGGTTGTCACTGGTGTGTTGCTATCATGCTGAAGTAGGTGAGCAAAGTCTTAAAAGTGAACACAGGCTTAAAATGAGGACCAGGGACTTTCTGTTGGTGACATGAAGAATTACCAAACTAAAAGCTACAGTCTTGTTTGTCCACTGATGGGGAGGAACATCTATGTCTTGTAAGAGGATCACAAACTTTACATTGGAAAGCCAGTCCAACTTTATTTCTGCATCTTACACCATCCCCACGTCCTCACCAAAAATAAAATCCCTGACAAGTCAGAATCTTTACAGTAGGACAGAAGCCAGCTCCTCCTATAGCAACACTGGTTAGGCAAAATTTTCTGACACATCTCTCTGTCAGTAAAACAGGCTCTGAAGATCAACTAAGAGCAACTACTAGGTAAGAAGGTGCTACCTTCATGTCATCCCTTGACCCTGAGGTTCTGCCCAATCGGATCTTGCATCCTGGGCTCCCATCTACTGTTTTTTTGTGCCTAGATAACTTGAACTGCTTAACAAGCTCTACACGTGGCCTCACATTCCAGCCGTATATCTCCCAGTAAAATCAATACTGCATGTTGCATTTCTCCCAAGGACCATGAGAGAAGAGTCATAAGAGAAGAGCATTAAGACATTTTATTCGCAGAAAGGTGGCATCTGAGATCAGGAAGTGCACTAGATTAGCACTGTTTTATCTAACTGAGGCCCATAAATCCCTTGGAGGTTACATAAAGGTTAAAAAAGAGAGCTGTCAGTGAGCAACAGCTACATCCCTGCAGGGCTGGCAAGTAAAAAGGACTACAATTACTTACTCCCATTTCTACACTTCTGAGAAAACTTCAAATTACCTTTAATTGCTGGGAACAGTTCAGCTCCTTCAAAATGAGGAAGTCAATAAGCACAGTTATTTCTAACTTTCCTTTCCTGGAGGGGCTGGTTAATACTGACTGGTGGAGATTCCTCAAAAACAGATGGTCTGAAAAGGTTTTTCACTTTCAGAAAGTTGGCTAAATGCAATCATTGAAGTAAAAGACTTGGGGAAAGATGAAAAGGAAAATAGACTATTGTTCCACAATCATTTCACTTGACAACTGTGTCTTTTTCAGGAAGCTTCTGCCCTCCTGCCTCCTTTGTCCTCAGCCACACATTTCCATCCCTGAAACACATGTGCAATGGTGCTGGTAGAATTCCACTCACTGCACAGATCTCTGGGGAACCAGGTTTTAAATCCCAGGTTAATAACAAGCTTCCTTGTAAAGGAAGAGTATATTAAAAATAGATCAGTAGTCTACCTGTTTCATCATGCAACCCCATAAACAGTTGTATGGAAAAGCAAAAGGCAAAGAGTCAACTTCAGGAAAATGAGCTACCGAATCACTGCCTCAGGACAGAGTGGAACAGAATTGGGGGACACGAGGACAAGGACTAATTACTAAATGGAACACCAATCTGGAAGAAAGAATGACAGAGGGTGTCAGGAAACCACTGTACATATCTAGGGTAGAGAAGGACAGGGTAAGTCAGCAACAAGAGAAACAAACAAACAAAAAAATCATGATTCAATGCAAATGAAATGGATGAAAATACAGGCAGAATTTCTTCCAAGAAGCATGTTTTTCAGTGTTTTATGTGAGGTCTTCAGTGGAACCAAATATGATGAGGCTAGGAAGCTTGCAAGGACACAACTGCAAGAGTGAGAACATGCAAAAGCACTGATTAAATGCAGAAGAAATAGAGTAAGAGTGTGTCAAAGGAGACTGAAAACAGATCTTCAGAGACGAGGAAGGAAAAAATCAGAAAGTTAATCAATTCTCTCTTAACACCAAGGTTAAACAACCCTGAAGTATTATAAATGCAGACGTGTTTCTTTGGGAGAGAAATGGAAGGAGTTTGAAGTATACAAATGGCAACTCAAGTCAGGGCACTGGGAGAATTTAGTCCTTAACATCCCTCCTCTTTATACTGCCTGCTGCTGGTAAAAAAACCCCAAAGGTTTTAGTGAAGCAGCCTCCTTTCTCACTTGCACTGCAGAGCTCAGCTCTATAATGTGCTTCCCTTCCACGTACAGCTGGCTTTGCTGGGAGTTCTGAGGACTCACTGACAGAGCTGAAACTTCCTAATAATAGCAGGCAAAAATGGTGTCTGTATTACATCTAAGAACACATCGCCCTCAGAAAAAGGTCAATTCTTTCAGTTGCAAAGACGAGCACTCAAAAAATATCCCAGACTTCTTTGTCTGCAGTTCCTTTTTTTAAGTCATCCTGTGCAATGAATGAGGTGAGGTCTCAATGGATGACTATAAGGCAAGGAATGACTAAAACATGATCATGCACTTGAAGGTAACATCATAATATTTATGTAGATGTATACAGTTAAACCATTCCTTCCCTCCCATGTTACTGGAAAAAAAAAAATATTTTCTATTATGGCAATCCTTGCATTTGATCTACAGCCATTTTGAAGAGGGTAAAAGAAGAAGGTGAATATGTACAGCAAATTTCTATTTCAGTGAGTGTTGTCTAAGTAAATGAGGAAAGTAAAAAGTAGAGGTGTCTACAGATTGTGTGTGCACTTTTATTACAGCTGTTATAGGAGGAACACAGTAAAATTAATAAAAAATATTACAATATGAATAAAAGCTCAAAATTGCAAATTAATAATAAGTTTTACAGCCCTCACAAATTGATCTTCATGTACTCATTATTATCAATATAGGTATGTATTGAGAAGTATAAAGGTTGACACAGTTGTCTACACATCCTGTTCAATGTAGTTTCTTACGTGCACTAAATCCATAGGCATGACTAAGGATTATGCAGCCCCTTCAAGTGAAGAACATATGCACAATAAGTGAGACTGCATTAGTCCTTTTCATCTGCAGGGAACTGGAGACAACTGCAGCATTCATGGTATGGCAGTGTGGCAGGTGTGATTCTGAGCACCAGAAATGGATGGGCTGAAGCCAGTAGGATGAGGTTCAACAAGGCCAAGTGCTGGGTCCTGGACTTGATAACAACTCCCTGCAACACTCTGGGCTTGGACCAGAGTGGCTGAAAACTGCCCAGTGCAAAAGGAGCTGGAGGGGTTGGTCTACAGCCAGCTGAACATCAGCCAGCATGTGCCCAGGTGGCCAAGAAGGAACCAGCATCCTGGTTTAGATCAGCACTAGTGTGGCCAACAGGACTAGGGCAGGGCTTGTCCCTCTGGACTGGGCACTGGGGAGGCCATACTTTGAATACTGGGTTTGGTTTTGGGCCCCTAACTCCAAGAAAGATACTGATTGTTCAGAGAAAGGTAGTGAAGCTGGTGAAGGGTCTAGGGCCCAAGTCTGATGAGGAGCTGCTGAGAGATCTGGGGATGTTCAGCCTGGAGAAAAGGAGTCTCAGGGGAGACCTTCTTCATCTCCACAAGTTTCTGAAAGAAGATGAGTTGGGGCTCAGCCTCTTCTAACCAAGGAACAAATGACAGGACAAGAGGAAACAGCCTCAAGATGCACCAGGGGATATTTAGGTTGGACATGAGGAACAACTTCTTCCCTGCAAGGTTTGACAATCCCTGGCCCAGGGTGTGGATCCCCATCCCCGAAGGGATATCAAAGCCATGGAGATGTGGTGCTGAAGGACATGGTTTAGTAGTGCCCTAACAGTTCTGAGGTAACAGTTGGACTTGATAATCGAAAAGATCTGTTCCAACCAGAACAATCCTATGATTTTATAATATGCCAGCAGCTCTGTAAGCTCCTTCTTACTATCAGAGTAATTTAACTCTTTTTTTTCTTCTAATAAACCTTAACTATTATAGCAACAAATAGCTCTTATGCATCCCTATCAGTCCTTCCTTGCTTTCATTTCAGTTGTTTTCAACACTTCTGAAGTTTATCTGTAGTAATGTGTAAATCATCAAAATACATAGAAACAATTTATTCAACACTGGAGAAGTTCCTGTTTGAGCTAGAATAAAAATATTTGTTTTCTTTTCAAAAGAAAAATTCAAGTACATAGATCTTCATGTAGCTGAATGGACAAGCAACCTATTACTAATTCAAACTCCAACATCCCTCTCAAAAGCCATAGAGCCACTTTCCTCTTGCAATTAAGAACTAAGAAGTTTCAGATCAGGATATGTTTAGAAAAAGTCTTTGTCTTCAGATTTATTATATTTTGTTCTATGAGGACTCCAGAGATCAGGAGTAACAAATTACTTAAAAAAAAAAAACAAAAACACACCAAAACTGTATCTGAGACTAAAAATAGAGGCTATATACTTCATTATGAAAACATTAGTAACATTTTCTCATCTGGATGATCCCTAGCTTAGTTTTCACATAGTCCTCAATTATAGCTACTTGTGTCAACATTTTTTGGTGTGCCTAACTTGAAAATAGTGGAATGAATAATGTTATACTCTATGAGAACATAGAATATTGTATCTTTTTTTTTTTCAGCAATTAATTTCTAAGGACGCTGGAATAAAGACTCCCTGATAATTTATTCTATATAGTTTACAGTTTTAATTATTAAATTCTCATATTAATTCTACATGAGAATCTCCAGAGTCTGTTCACACTTGACTCAGGAAAATCTGAAACTTTTGCAAGTGAGAAAAATAATGTCAAATATTCCTCCTTCACCACATCCATTAATGGAGGATGTTGGAGAACACATGTAGTAAGCTGGAACAGAAAATGTATGCCAGTAAATTCAAGCAAATCGAAGCTTAGGTATACACTTCCCACACATCAGATTAAAGCCTATGAAGATCAGACTTCACCTTCTAAAACATTATTTGTGTTCTGAAACATTACATATTTTCACCTAAAACATTATTCAGAGTGTGTTTCTAATCAAACAGAAGTAAGAAATAAAAAGAGAAAAAAAAAAAAGTAAAAGGCTGCATGCCTGGTTTATTTGGATGTTCTTAGCAAACTTCAGCTTTTATTTAATCTCATCACCCTGTTATCTGGTCCAGAGGAAAGGTAATTAGAGAAGCATTTCTGGTGGCATTCTGTCTGAAATGAAAAAAAAGCGTATGTACGGTATGAAAAAAAGCCTGGGAATACTATAGAACAAAATAGGAAATAAGTGAAATTTCCCAAGCATGAAGGTCAGGAAAGGTGCAAGATACCATTGGATCTGGGTTTAATATTCAAGAGGTTCTTTACTAGCCCTGCCTGATCACCTGGCTCTGACACACTGGAGTATGGCAGGTACAGCAACAGTGCCATTACTTTGACACTAATTCTTAAACTCAGCATCCACTTTTTTTTTTGTTTGTTTGTTTTGTTTTTTTTTTTTGTGGTTCATTATATTAATTGGAATTTTGATTTAAGGAAGTGAATAATCATTTATTACACTCTACAACGATGCAGAATGTGTAAAGTTTATATGGAGCTTGAATATCATGGAACAATCCAATTTGGTGTGCAACCTTCATTTTTCACTTTTTACTTTTTGGACCATGAATTTTTTATTTTTTAAACCCTCCATTTTTAAACAGCCACCAACTCACTACTCACTATCAAATTACAATTTCCTCACAATGAACACTTCTTTATTTTAGTGCTGGTAATTTGAAATTTGGCTTTTAAATTCAATAAAGGAATGGCTCACAGAATCACAGAATGATGGGGGTTGGAAAGGACCTCTGGAGATCATGTCATTCAAGCCCCCTGCTCCAGCAGGGTCACCCAGAGCAGGGGGCCCAGTATCACATTGTCCAGGAGGGTTTGGAATCTCTCCAGAGAAGGAGATTCCACTGCCTCTCTGGGCAGCCTGGGCCAGGCTCTGCCACCCTCACAGCAAATAATTTTTTCCTCCTGTTCAGATGGATCCTCCTGGGTTCCAGTTTGTGCCTGTTACCCCTTATCCTGTCTCTGCACATCACTGTAAAGAGACTTGTCCCATGCTCTTGAAATCCACCTTTAGCTATTGATAGCACTGAAACAGTCTTCTCCAGCTAAACAGCCCCAGGGCTCTCAGCCTTTCCTTGTCACAGAGATGCTCTAGTCCCTTCACCATCTTCACAGCCTCCTCTGGACTCTCTCCAGTAGTTCCCTCCCTCCCTTGAACTGGGGAGCCCAGAACTGGACACAATACTCTAAAAGTGGGTTCACTGCGGCAGAGCAGAGAGGGATGAGATCTTCTGTTTACCTGCTGGTTACACTCTTCTGAATGTACCCTGTGAGACCGCTGGCCTTCTTTGCCATAAGGGGACACTGCTGACTCACAGGCAACTTGTTATTCACCAGGACTCCCAGATCCTTCTCTGTGGAGATGCTTTCCAGCAGGTCAACTCCTGACCTCTACTGGGGCAGGGGCTTATTCCTCCTCAGCTGCAGTACCTTACACTTGTCCTTGCTGAATTTCATGAGGTTCCCCTCCACCCAAATCTCCAACCTGTACAAGTCTCACTGCAAGGCAGCACAGCCTTCTGATGCTCTCAGATCTGGCACTAGCAGGTATTTGCCAACATTATCCATTATGGTGGAACTGGGCAAATAGTTGCAGTGGTTAATATATACTTAGAAGATCCCAGGACAGGAGACATGGGAAATTCTGTTGCTTACAGCTCAAAGCATACAGACTGTGCAGTGCTGAAACTTTTGTATTCCTGGCAAAGGAAATAAGGATAATTGTGTAACGGGATGATACTGTCTAGTTTAGCTATTAATCCCTTGCTGTAAAAGTGATACTTTATCATTAAGAAAGTGTACAGGACTGAAGAGAGGACCATCACTAACTCTCTATATTTAACTCCCATGACTAAAGCAGCTTTCCTTGTTTAGGGTGTAATAACTTAAACAGACTATGTGGTGTTTCCAGAACAAGTTTCAGATTTCTAAATCAAAGATAGTAGGAAAGATATTCTAACTGCTCATATCCTTAATGCTCCACCTTTGTGTCTCATCTGCCTTTTAAAATCTGAAGAATGATCAGGAAACAGGACTCTCAAAGATAAACAGATGACCTACTCGCTTGTACAATCTACTGCTTTAAAACTTGAAGTCTTGCAACAGAAACCCATTTCTGAGTGCAATATTCAGCAAAGTTGAGCATTTTTGTGCTTCCTTGATTATTTAATACATTAGCCAGAGTGCTACCATTCTCATGATGTACTTTTTTTGTATTTTTAAGCATTAATCAGGGGCTCACTGTGTTCAGAGAGGCATCTCTTGTTACATTACGCATCTAAAGGAGCTAATGACTGTGAAGTGGTCAAATACTCTTGCAATCAGCCCAGTAAAACAAAACAAAGCAAAATCATGGCTATAAATCAAGAGGTTTAAATAAAGATATTGCTCATCCCATTGCCGCATGTGATGATTTATTCCATGCTCACATTGCTCTTTTCATCAACTATCACAGGCACTGTCATCATATAGCAACATTAGGAAACTATAGGAAATGTTGACGATATGTAACAGCCTGCTTGGCCAGTAGAGGATCACTGACTCAGTGAAAGGTTTAGGTTGAAAGAGACCTCAAAGATGATACAGTTCCAACCCCCCTGCCATGGGCAGGGACACCTCCCACTAAACCAGGTTGCTCAAAGTCCCATCCAACCTGGTAATCACTTCCAGTGATGGAGCATCCACAGCTTCCCTGGAGCAACCTGTGCCAGTGTCTCACCACCCTCAGAGTGAAGAACTTCTTCCTCATTTCTAGTCTAAATCTACCCTATTCCAGTTTTAAGTCATCACCCCCTGTCCCATTACTCCAAGCCCCTGTAAAAAGTCCCTCCCCAGCTTTCTTGTGGTCCCTTTTCAGACACTGGAAGGCTGCAGGAAGGTCTCCCAAGAGCCTTTTCTTCTCCAGGCTGAACAACCCCAAATTAAAACAATGCTCCAATATAAAGGAATGCTTTAATATATTAGAAACATATTCACAGTTTAGCTTTAGCCCATCTCTGTTATCTACTATGTTTTATGTTGTACAAAATCAGCCTTGTGCATACTGCTCACTTAATCCCATGGGGATTATCCCCAGAATAATTTTGATTTTACTTAAAGTCAGTTCAAATATCTATACGACTGAAATGAACAACAATTTATTGGATTAAAGTAATCTTCATCCTAAAGAGGCACAGCATATCCAGGTCTGCCTGTTGATGCAGGCAGCTTCTTTGCCATCTGCTTCTCAGAGGGAAGAAGCAAGGACTGTTCTGCCAGGGGGAATTCCTTCCCAAAGGCTCCTCTTTGGCAGCCTCCATCCCTATACTAATGCTTACCAGAGCAGCAGGACACACACTCAGCACCTGTGTCTCAAGGTGCAGCTCCTTTTCACGACCTGCATAAGTATTATTCTGCCTTTTTACCTCTAGCAATAGAGTCAACCCTTCTGATTCTCCAGGGTGCACCTTGTCCTCCAGCACAAATCAGGCTTAAAATTAAAGATCTATCCCTAGCAAAACTTGAGATTAATGTTTTATATAGTGCAAGCAAACAGCATTGCAAGGAAGAAAAAAAACCAAACCTCAAGCCAACCCTATAAAATATTGTTCTAGTCTGTGCTTACAACGTCTCGTTCATATTCCTCATGCAATTTTCTTGTAGTGTGCTCTTGTTCAAAGGCCATGTGAATTACACACTTTCCCTGTACTTCACGAGGCACAACAAGAGTCACCTGGGGAGAGACCTCATCTCAGAGGAGAGATCTCCACAGGGGAGAACTTATCACTGTCTACAACTATTTGAAAGGAGGTTGGAGAGTATTGGAGGTCGGTCTTTTCTCCCAAGTAGCAAGTGATGAAAGAAACTTCCTCAAGTTTTGCCAGGGGACATTTAGATTGGACATGAGGAACATGAAGAACAATTTATTCCCCAAAAGGGTTGTCAAGGCCTGACCCAGGCTGCCCGGGGTGGTGGTGGCAGTCCCCATCCCTGGAGGGGTTTCAAAGCCATGGAGATGTGGTGCTGAGGGACATGGATGAATGGTTACCAGGTAGTGATGGGTTAATTTGTGGGACTTGACAATCTTAAAGGTCTCTTCCAACCAAAAGGATTCTGATCCCTAACTTCCATCTCCAGCTTCCTTCATAAGGCTGTAAATGCCCTGGGGAGTTCTACCTGCAGTCAGGCACCTTGTTCTATGCAAGTTGGTTTTTCACTTTGCTTTTTTAATAATTGTCTTGCCTAATCCAGGCAATTTGGTTATCTTTAGTTCTTGTTACTGACTTCAATATCTTGATGAAAATATCGTATCAGACACTGGATATAAACAAAACTTTCTATGCATCTGCTCTCTGGTACATGAACAACTTCCCACAGAGACCTCACCTTCAGCATCACATCAATACACATCTATAAATGTCACATCATCAAAAAGGATCTGCTTGGTGTACCTGAGGGTAAATTCTTTGCTTCCCCTTTACATTCCTTTTAGGGTCAGAAGAGGTTTAAAGTAGTCTGGGGCTGAGTTTTTGTTACCTGTCAACCAGATGTTGCCAACTCAACAGCCAATCCTTCGCAATTCCCCAAGATGTTAAGGGGATTCAAGACAGAAATTTCACTATTTGGCATTCAGGTCATCTTTTCTATCATCAGTTCTATTCTACTGTTGTCAAAGCAAAATTTCCACTAATGTGTTAAATATTGCAGGACAGGATGCTGGAACAGTACAGGAACCAGAATATCCAGAGGAAGGTGCCTGAACATTCAGTCTTACAAATAGAAAAGTAAACACCCCAAATTATTTGCCCTCAGTATCAGATGACAAGTTTTCCACCACCTACCATAACAGAACTTGAGGAGTGAAATGGAAAATGTGCTGCTTTTGGCTAGGATAGAGTTCATTTTTCTTCATAGTAGGGGGCTATGTTTTGGATTTGTGACAGCACATGGATTCACGAGTTTTCTCACTTTTACCCTTCAGATTGTCTCCTCATCCCCCTGAGGAGGGGCAAGCAAGTGGCTGCACGGGGCTTAGATACTGGCTGGGGTTAAACCATGACAAAAATTTGGAAGAGGAGCATAAATGGTAAGAAATTAAATAATAATGGAGAAGTAACAATAGATAAGAAAATTGGGAGATGAACAAGCACCAACCTTAAAGAAAGGAAGAAGAAAGTAAATTGAGATACTGAATCACTGGCATCCTGACACACTAAAGGGGACAGCTTTTCTACTAGTTTGAAATTAAATGAAGGAGGAATTTCATACAGTAAATTTAAACAAAAAAGAATAAATACAGTGCTTTTCCCTACAAAATATATAAAATGTATTCTATACAGTCTTATCAGTAGTGTAGAGAGCCATGTATATAGCACTGAGTAATGTAGGTGAAGGCTACCTGGTAAGTCATCTCTTTCACATTTGATTTCTTAAATCATTTCAGACATCCAATGGACTATTCTCTTCGTGTCACAGTTTTTAGTCTTTTGTGAAATACTGAAGGAATTGCTGCTAAATTCTTCTGTCTCCAATTGTCTCTTGAAGGTTATTGACTTTGGCTCTGCCTAAGAGTTCCTTCTTCTAAGATAAAACCCTAGAGGTCTCTTGGTGAAAAGCAAAAAAAAAGCCCAAAATGACTAAACAGAAGCTTCCCAGTTTTCATTTATAAAGAATATAAAAATTTACTAATCTGAGCCTTTGCCTGCTAGCAATGGGCACTGCCTACACAGTTTGGCAAGCAAAAGTTAAGAAGTCTATATTCTTATCTAACCCCAGCTGTGCAGAGCTGGTTGTGTACACACAGGGCAGTACCTACAGCCACTTGAAACACAAGCTTTGTTCTAAATCCAGCCATGTGAATTGTTACAAGATGAAATGGATTAATTCTTCCATTTGAGTATCTCATTTCTCCTGTTCTGTTCCAAACTCTGGGACATGTCTCATTCTCAAATAGAAATTTAAATTATGTTTAAGAATGTAATTGATTGTGAAGTCTAATTTGGAAGGTCTGAACTTAAAATGGAACATAAGTGGTTTCTTAGCTGTTAGAAAAGGAAAAAAACAAAACAAACCTAGAATTGACTACTATGACTTTCTTTTAAATATCCTTGAAGGGGCACAGTGATTGCCACAAATATAAAACTTAAAACTGTACATCTTAAATTAGACCAAAAAAAAGTATCTAATACACAAAACAGCAAATACATCTAGTTGCAAACTGACCAGTCAAAGAAATGCAAAGAAGAGCTCAGTTTGCTACAACAATATGAAACATTTGTGGTTCTAGTCAGAATTCAAGAATGTATACTTAGTACTGAGATTAGATCGATATCATTAGACTCCAATGAAGATGAAAGCCTCTTATTGAAAATATAAATCTCCTTTTACCATCAAGATTTCAAGGTATATTAAAAGAGCATCTCTTCTTTCCTTCAGTCAAAATGGCATTTCCAACAATACTTCACATGAAATATAATTTAAGCAACGAATCAGAGACTAAAACATCAATACATTAAGTTTCAGGTCTCTCATTAAATGTAGGGGTGGAGGACTTCAAACTGTCTGTTGCAGATGAAGATATCACAGTCATCTCATCTCATTTCAGTTTCTTTCTTTCTTTGCCCTGAAGGGTTGTAACTACTTTTCCCTGTGTAAAGCCTGCAATCCAAACCATTCCCTATGGCACTGAGGTTAGATTCATAGGATATCTCAAGCAGCAAGAGACCCATAAAGATTGTGAAGTCTAAATCCCAGATTCTCCAAGGACTTCCTAAAACTAAACGTATGACTAAGAGCATCATCCAGATGCTCCTTGAACTCTGACAGGCCTAGTGCCATGACCCCTTCCCTTGGGGAGCCTGTTCCCCACTCTCTTAGTAAAGAACCTTTTCCAGTGTCCAGCCTGAACTTCCCCTGGTGCAGCTTCATTCCATGTTGTCATTTCCTCCTGTGTGAGGAGATGACCACCCCTCCCTCTGCTTAACCCCTTGTGGAAGTTTTATCCTGCCACGAGTACACCCCTCAGCCTTCTCCACACTGAACAAATCAAGTGGCCTTAGCCACTCCTCTTAAGTCTTGCCCTCAAGACCCTTCATCATCTTGCTCACCCTCCTCTGAACACACTGAGTTTGATGTCCTTATATTGACTCACCCAAAACTGTGCACAGTACTCAGGTGGGGCTGAACCAGTGCAGTGTAGAGTGGCACAACCACCTCCCCTGACTGTCTTGTGATGCTGTGCTTGATGTTCCTCAGCTCACGGTTGGCCCTTTTGGCTGCCAGAGCACACAGCTGAATCACATTCAACTCTCAAGAACCAGAAGACACCTGAAACACAGCTAGGGACTGATGCCAGGTCCTCTGGATCTCAGACCAGTTCCAACTGTAAGCAAGCTGTTCTCAAATTTTGTTTACTGTAAATTGCCTAAAAGCAATTGCTGCCATTTTTGGTAAAGACAAAAAGCCATGTTAACTTATTTCCTCTACATAACAGAAAACCAAATTAGGTCTGGAGAAGCTAAGTTGATCAGCAACAACTTTTGAGTGGAAGAGTCTTGGAAAGCAGATTATAAACCAAGAACTATCACCATGTGTATACATGCAGGAGACAAGACCTGTGTGTGCTCTCCCTTTCCGACATCAAACATTTATTCTGTCACAAATGCATCTGTAACTTCTTCCAGGTAATGAAGTAATTCTGTTTCTTCCAGAGGGGAAGGTTTTAGACTCTCTACCAGAGCTCCAGGGTATATAAAGGCCTAACTCTCAGTAATGTTATATGAGTGCAAACTGGCCTGTTTCCTGGCAGCTGTCAAGCCTGGTGAAGCATGGAAGCAATTTGTACGTTGCAGCAGTGGAATCTCTGAATGGTTTTAATTAATGAATGTCAGGGAGCTGGAGGGAGCTCACCAGCAATAGAAACAAAGGTATTTCCCAGAGATATTTAAAAGCCTAACCTAGTACTCAACCAGCCAAAACATCTATACTCCTGAGCAAAGAAAAAAGTTCTCCTAATTAAATGATGCTTTGTGTTTTTTTAGCATCTCATGATGTGTTGGAACAGATCCTTCCACATCAAAAATCCCATTTTAGTTTCTACCAGTGTGGTTTTCCATTGCTTGTATTCTTACACATACTAAGGCACATTAATAAATGAAAGCAGCAAGTCAGCTTCTCAGGTATTTTAAAAAGTACCATGGGTAATGATTGGTGTAGGATGAGTGGACAAAAGCTGTTTGTTCAGCAAACTTAATTTTAGTTGAGGACCAATAAACATTTGAATTGCATGGGCACATCAAAGGTTAACTTTGGGGGTTAAATTTCTGAGCCTAAAAGGGCTCAGAAATGTAAAATATAGCTGAGATTTTGGAACAGCATAGAAACTTAATGTTCTGGTACTCCATGAAGGAAAAGAGAGAGTCTCTACCAGCACAACAGTTAAGACTAAAAGGTGAGACTGAGAAAAAAGACAACCCACTGAGATTATGCATAGTTAAAAATAAAGCAATTAACTCTCCCTGTGAAACAACATTTTAATATGGAAAACTGTTAAATGGCTGATAAACAGTAATTTATCCTAAGTCCTATAAGGAATTTCTTGGAAAGTTACTGTAAACTTGTGATTTGCATTTTCTAACAGGTCCACAGGAAGACAAGAAAACCCCTATAAGATGTAGCCTCCAAATTCTCCCTTACACAGAAAAGGGAAACTCAGTATGGTTTAAGAAGCTCCTGAAGGACTTTTAGGAGACCCTATGAACACTCAGACAGCTTTGAGGGTACGTGTTCCCATTCTCAACCTGTCAGTGGAGCAGAGTCTGGCTGGAGGCCTGTGACTAGTGGAGTCCCCCAAGGGTCAGTGCTGGGTCCAGTATTATT
>JANHGL010002811.1:0-31314 GCA_024611195.1 Ceyx melanurus
ACAAACAACAGATGTCCTGAGTGTCTCAACTTCTTGGGTTGTTTGAGACAAACACTATCATGTCCTGCATGTCACAGCTAGGAGTCAGCTTCTGGGTATGGTTAATGCAGAAGAGAGCACTACTGGTGTGTGTGACTGTGGACCGGACACCACATTGGCTGACAGCTCAACTAGTTCATAGTGCCTTCAAATGTAATATGCTGCTTTTATAATTTTTGCAGGAGTATCCTCAGCTGCGCTGCCCTGACGTTGAAGGGGAAATGCTGTCTGGAAATAGAAGAAAACTCTATTTTCCTGCCTAGGGTGAGAGAGTGGGTTGTGACTCCAAGTCTCAAACCGTGCTTGCAGAGGCACAGCGAGAAATACCCTGGTGGAGCATCATCACGGGATCGTTTATAGTGCCAAAGTCCTACTACTGCATTAAAAAAAGAAAGGAAGGAAGAGAAAAGGGTCCTTGTACATAGGTTTCTCTTTAGCTTCTCTGCCACCCACTTTCCTGCCTCTTCCTTTACTCAAACAGATTTGTACAACACAGAAATTTTGTTAACTTTTTAATAGGCGCAAGTTATTCTTGCATATGAGGCCATTGCAGAGTTTGGGGGTTGATGTGGGGGAGGGAAATGTTTTGTTGTGGGGAAGAGGAGTTTGGTTTTTTTTCTGAAGTGTTTTATGACACATCTGCAATCTCTTGGAATCTTGGTGCAAATCAACATCTGAGCCCATATCCCCAGCCCAGTTTACATTTCAGCCCACTTAAAAATATTACAGGGTTGGGAAGAGTTGTTCTGGAGCAGTTGGACGTTCATTTTTTTCTTGTTGGTTTCACTTTTTTTATTTGATGGCCACCTGCTACTGGTTGGAGTATTGAAATCTCTGCTTTTCTGCGCTTCTGCAAGGCAAGTCTTCTCCAGCTCCTGTTCTTCACTTTTCACAAGCCAACCCCCACCTGTGGGTTTCTGAAGATATGACTAGAAAGCCTGTTGTTGTTGGGTTTTTTTGTTTTTTTTTTCTAGCATTTTTTGTTTAAACATGCAGTACATCCTCCAGATGGGTTGAAGCAAGGAAATTAAGATGCTTCGTAAGACTGCCTTGTTTGTGTTTCTTCAGCTGGTACAATGATGGACACCGTAACCAACACTTTTCCCTCCAGCTTTAGATATTTTTGTAGCGCACAAAATAAATTTCTGATTAACTGTTGCCACTAAATTTTTAGATCAGCCCTAGGTTGCCCAGTGCACTTTTTTTCAAACACTGCTAGTTTGGTTTGTGTGAGGGTGTCTGTGCACGTGTGAGGAGGAGGAGGGAGAGAGGGGCTGCAGAGGTGAGTGGGTGCAAGAGCTGTTCCTCTGACCAGCTGCCTTTGGAAAACTTACCCACCTTTCAGTACGCTGCACAAATAGGATGCTTGGGAGTTTGAATAAATCCAACTTTTCTAACTTGTTGCTCATTTGTTGTAACTCAATAAAACAAAGGCTAAACATTTTGCTAACCTTTTCTCATCTCTTTTTTATTATTATTTTATTCCATTAAAAACCCAAACCTTGACCCCCATGAGCTTTGTTTGTGCACAAGAGCTCAGTGTCTTTAGAGCCACAGTTAAGGGTTTTAACTGGTATTGCAGTAATCAGCTTAGCAAACACTAACCAGATTAAAGTTAATTCTGTGAACTACTGATGATTATTTCCCAAGGGTTAAATGGCTCTTCCCCAGGTGAGGGTCAGAGGGCCCCTGGATGTAAGGATCTGGGGAGTGCATTTGTGTGCAGTTGCAACCTGAATGAAAGAAACTGTTCCCATAACAGCCATGCAAGTTGTTTTTATTAATCAACAGCACAATATGTAAGGGGTGAGGGAGGGCTGCAGTGGGCACCAGCAAGTGCTCGCCCTCTTTACTTGCTGTAAAGTGGTCTAGGTTACAGCCAAAGAGGAGTGACGGGATGGGGCAGCGCTTGAGTTTGAGTGTTGTGGGCCAAGGGCAATAGGTGGGGAAGCAACTTCACCTCTTCCACAGGCAAAGGCAGCGTGCGAGCCTGTGTGTTCAGTGTGTATCATACTCCAGCCTGCATGAAGGTGGCTGCCCATCCACAGCCCTGCCCCACCCTGGGTTGTCTAATCAATGAATGCGAGCATCAAGTGGACAAAAAGAGGATTCTGAGGATGATCCTCCAGGACTCCAAAATTGTAACAAACTAATTGCCACTTCTGGCTGCTTTGCTTACATGAAAGGATGCTAATATTTTAATTGCCCTTGTGCAGAGTTTTTAACAGCCGCTGGGTGGCTAATATTCCAGTTTGCATCCTTCCTGTCTGATGTGCGCATATGTCTGTGTGTCTGGAGCACTGACCTACTTTGCTTAACCAGCAGCACTCCCACGGAGCTCAGCAGGAGGCTGAGGAAGAACAAGACCCACCTGGATTTTCTGTATTTATACAACCCCAGACACGGCAGGATTAGGAGCCAGGACTGGGGCACTTTAAGATCTCTGCAATTCAAGTAAAACAATAGCAGCAACCCTGGAATCTGTCACTGCACAGATAAAAAAGCTGAAGCTCTCCCGAAGCAAACAAAATGAGCTTGCAAAAGCCTGGCGGGGCCTTTGTCAGTGTTGGCAGAACAGCAGCGTAGGGTTGGTGGAGGCGGCTCGTGTGCTGACACCAAACCTTCAGCCACCAGGTTTCACCAGGGAGAGCATTCTGGCGACCCCCTGGTTCTTCAGTGTAAAACAACCCAGGCCCCCACCACGATTGCTTCAGTGTGGCTGCCAGACCAGTTTCACAAACTGGGCATTGCAAGCAGGCTTTGTTTTTAATTAATATGGCTGCAGGGGCTGCGTTTCTAGGAGAATTGGGGCTGCCAGGCACAATCGGGACATTGTTCGTAGGCAGCAACGATTGGGACAGCCTTTGCCATGGAGCTGCCTTGTACACGGATGAAGATAAGCTGCTGACACCCAGATTCCTCCCACACAGCCTTGCACCCTGGGGCAGGAGCCTGGCATTCGCACTGTGGTGTGTGGCTGAGTATGGATTCCTGCCCCTGCTGGGGACAGCCTTTACGGGGCAGGGAGGGCTCCTCAGACCAGCAGTCACTGGTGGACAGGCTTTGCTTGACCCCTTTCACAAAGTGTTTTAACCTAAGCAGAAGAAAGCTAGTTAACATAAAAAACACACTGAAATAGAAAAAAAAAAAAAAAAACAACCAAAAAAAAACCAAAGCACCAAAAAAAACCAACAACCCCAAACAACCAAACCCCAATTTCTTTTGCACTTGTGCAACACTTTTTTTTTTTTAAAATGTGGTTTGTAGAAAAATCTATCATTTGAAAGTCAGGAATGACTTGAATTTCATGTTTAGTTTGCTTGTAATCTGACAAGAGGATGGGTTTTCACTCTATACACATCCTACTTCTCCCTGGTCCCTTAGGTAGTGGGAAGGGTGCTGCTTAGCAATGAGCTGCCATTAGCTCCTTACTGCTGTCAGAGAGCTGGGGACCCCAGACACGTACTAACAGAGGTTCCATTTAGGACAGGTCAGACAGCAGCCTTAATAAATGTGATCATGGTGAGGGACCACTTGGACAGTAAAGAATACCAGCATCACAGAATGGTTTGGATCAGAAGGAACCTCCAAAGATCATCTAATCCAATCCCACTGCCATGGCCAGGGACAACTTTCACTAGATCAGGTTGCACAAAGCCCCATTCCACCTGACCTTGGGAAATTTTCAGGCAAAAACTTCCATATATATATATATATAAACCTCTCTGCAAACGTAAAAGGACTTGTGAATAACTATTTTTTTTTTTCCCATGGAAAAACACCAAACAACTCTTCACTTTTCAACCCCACTGCAGTGGCACATTCTGAAATCTTAGTAGTTTACAGAAGGAGGAAAAATAATTACAAAGGCAAATAAAGCAACATTGTAGACAGTCTATTTGGCATCCTGGTAGCAAGGAAACAGCACACCATTGATGGAAAGGAACTTTTTTTCATAATATTCTGAGGAAAAGAGAGACCTGAGACCATTTACATAAGTATAAGTGAGGTCTTCTGTTCTCATCTGATCAGTATTTAATGGAAAGCAGTTATGACTCTTGAGCATATTCATAGTATAGCAGGAAAAGTGAATGTATCAAAAGCAAAAGAATGTGACATAAAAGACAAATGAATAATTAAAAAAAAAAAATATCAGCATAACCTACCAAGGCAGGGTTTCTCGGGTTTCTCAGCTGTTGCACACTTGAACCATATCCCAATCAGATTAGTGCAAGCTCTAGCAAGGATGGAGGTGAGAGCTGAGTGACTGGGTAATTGTCAGACCCAATCACACAACACACATCCACAGCACAGGAAGCAAAAGCAGGTTTTTTTCCACTGTTTTCTTATTTCCATCAGATCTGATGGTCCAAAATGGCATTTGTAATTATATTACAATTTTCATAACTTAAGTGTACTGTGAGAACACACAGCCAGCAAATTGGCTCAGGCACACTAAGTGGGACATCTGTGAAGCTTCTTCAGTACACAAAATCATCCTCTCCTTAATTATTTCTTTCTTTCTTAAAATCCTCTATCATTCCCATGCAATATATCATGTCAAATTTACTGTGCAACAATCTAAAAAAAAAAAAATAAAAAATCATTATTTTTGCAACACAACTATGAGATAGAGGAATCATACCATTAACCCACATCTATGGACAGAGAAACTGAGAGACTTACATAGTTATCCACAGGGCTGCAGAATAAATGCTGAAGGCAAGAGCTGGAGTTCAGCTTGGCCTTGTCTTGACTTCCAGCAAGGGAGGTTCAGTTTCTATCAAATCGTTGCCATTTCATTTGTGCTTATGCTTTCACCCAAAGCCTTTCCCTTTCCACAAGACATGAGAGCAGAAGAGAATGAGCCAGGACTGGAGCTCCTCAGGGACCTGTATCCCACATGATCCTGCCAGGACATCCTGCTTCCCCAGTTTAGCTCTTCAAGTGAAGCTCTGAATTCCCTCTAAGTCTCTCCCTAAACATCTTCCACCTCAATTTTCCAGCTATCCTCATTTTACAGGCCCAGGGGAAGGTGGAAGGTTCTCTCCTCCAGCCCAGCTGGCATTTTGGGCCACCATTGCCGCTGCTCTTTTATTCCCATGGAGCAGGCGTTGCTCTTCTCTTTAAAGCAGGAGCTCATGGCATGGCCTGAGGTTCTTTATAACACATTAGCATGCATGTGTAATTAAAACCCTCTCGGTATTAAGTGCATCACTATCTCCTCAGCTTGAGAGCAACAGAGCTATCCGGCCTCCTTGGCCTCTCCGAACTGGAACTGCTCATGCAAAGTCACCAATACTAGAAGGCATTTGGCCACATGGTGGCATTTAACATACATCTGACCCTAAAGGTCTGATGTATTTAGGGGGTATTTTTTTTGTCATCCTCCAATCCCATCTGTCCCCTTAGCTCAGCACTGGGGCCATCAGCTAACACTCATGAATGACGATGCAGTTCTCCAGCAAGGTGGAAATACCCGACTTCGCTTCCTGCCTTGATGTGCTCCCAAGACACACATTAAACAGCAGTGTCCTGTCTTATCACCTGCCTGATAAACCTCTTCATAAAAGGATCTTTCCCAGCACCTGTTCCTTGTAGGTGGGATTTCATACAAATTCAGGTTTATTTGGCTTCTCTCATAGTCTGTTGCCCACAACTGCTCCACATCCTCTCAAGGTACTTTTGTATATTTACCTGCACTTGGGTTGGCCATAGCTTCAATCACTGAGCCTCATCCACTGCTGCCTCACCTGAAGGGCCATATTCCTCCATACTCTCCCCCAAAACTGCCTTCAGGTAAGGGGAGGGTGCTGACCAGGGGAGCTATCCCTGAAAAAAAACAGGGAGGCTCCCTGCAGCCAGGAATTTACATCAGCACTAACTCTGATCGACTGATGTTGTTATTATTATGTGTGACACATCTGGAGACAGTCACTGTGCATGCTAAGAACAACGGACACATCTGGAGCAGCCGTGACAGAAATAGGATGCCAGTGATTTTGGCACTGTTAGCCCCATTATCACAGAACTACAGAATGTTTGGGGTTGGAAGGGACCTCAAAAGACCATCTAGTCCAACACCCCTGCACGACCAGAAGCACCTAGATTGGGTCACACAGGAATGCATCCAGGTGGGTTTTGAATGTCTCCAGAGAAAGAGACTCCGCAACTGCCCTGGGCAGCCTGTTCCAGAGCTCTGTCACCCTCACCGTGAAAGTTCTTCCTTAGGTTCATATGGAACCTCCAATATTCCAGCTTGCAACTATTGCCCCTTGTTCTATCATTGGACATCACTGAGAATGAGCCCATCTCCATCCTCCTGACACTAACCTTTTACATTTTTACAAACATAAGCTTGAAGGAGACTGAGTGGCCTCATTAAAGAGACCTAGCTCCCTTAGCCTTTCCTCCTAAGAGAGATGTTCCACTCCCTTCCTTTTTGTGGCTCTGTGCTGGACTGTTCCCTGTCTTTCTTGAACTGAGGGGCCCAGAACTGAACACAATATTCCAGATGCAGCCTCACCAGGGCAGAGTAGAGGCTGGGGGGAAGAGCCTCTCTCAAACTACCAACCACACTGCTTCTAATACACCCCAGGATGCCATTGGCCTTCTTGGCCACAAGGGCACATTGCTGGCTCATGGTCATTTCAATGTTCACCAGGACCCCCAGGTCCCTTTCTCCTACACTGCTTTCCAACAGGACAGTCCCCAGTCTATACTGGTACCTGAGGTTGTTCTTGTTCACATGCCAGACTCTACACTTACCCTTGTTACATTTCATTAAATTTCTCCTTGCCCAGCTCACCAGCCTATTCAGACCTCAATGAATGGCAGCACAGCCTTCTGGTGTGTCAGCCACTCCTCACAGTTTGTGTTGTCAACAAGCTTGCTGACAGTGCACTCTGTGCCCTCATGCAGGTCACTGATGAATATATTGAATAGTACTGGCCATTATACAGAGGGAGTGCAGAACTATCCCAGACGCAGCTCCAAACCTTTTCTCCAGCCCAGCTCCAGCTACCATCGGGCTTCAACCACAGCCGGACAGACAGCAGCATGCCGACAGCACTGCTTTGAGGTGGGGGGACCTGTGGGTTCGATCCCCTCTCCACAATGCCAATAGAGACCAGGTGAACAGCACAGAGCCAGGAGCACAAGCCAAGCCCTGTCCCTGTATCTGAAGGACACCATGCTCTAAGGTTCCCTTTTAAGGATTTAAACAAAAGGAATTTTAATCTTTGTCTTTTTTTTTTTTTTTAATGCCAGCATTTGAATCTGGGGGGATGGAAACTAACATGAAGCCACACACTGAAGGTCATGGAAAGGCAAGGCAGACATTGTCTTCAGTAATATTAAAAAGGAAGACCAACCCTGCTGTGTCAGAGAAAAAAAAGAGTATTTCTTTTGATTGGAAAGAAAGTTTCTCCATGCCCAGTTGCAGTGCAGCATTGCACAACAGTGACTGCTGTGGCTGGGAGCAAGGAGAATTAATTACTTTGCTTTTTGAAGCATGGGCTGCTGTGCTGTGCTGTGCCAGGTTCAGGAACGATAAATGCTTATCCAAAGAGAGCAGTTTTGTCCTCTGGCACGGGAGTTTTGCCCACCTAAATCACAGGAGTCCACCGAGTTTATTGTTTTGCTTTCTTCATATTTGGCCCATGCTTGAACCTGGACAGCACCCCTCTCTTTTTGGACACAAAGACATAAATTTAATGCCATCTGAGGAAAGGATACCGGGCCATGAAGCACCATGGTGTAATTACATTGAGGCCCATCCTGGAGCACTGGCTGCTGCCACCATGGCACATCACAGCCCCACAGCACAAACAGGGCTCTGCCAAACACACACTTATCTATCTCCAAGCTACCTCCTCTCGGAGGATTTTGCTTTCAAGGGCATTTCAGCATCTAAACAAAGATGAAGTCCTCCTCTCCCCAAGTGAGCAGGCAGTGGAGTGGTGGCACTGAAGAATGTCTTCAGCACTTTGTCCTCAGCTGAGCAGCAGCGAGTCATGCCACAGAATGGGCTTATTGATGATGTGTTTGGCCTTTCAGGGGATTGAAATGTTTTCTTGAGTCTCTTACTCACCTCCTTTATTCGTTTAGAAGGACTTTTTTTTTTTTTTAATACAAGTGACTTGGGAACTGAAGTCATACAGGTTGCTGAAGCTTTCCTCCTCTGCTCACAAATAACTTCCAGGTGGCCTTTGGCAGGAGAGAAATGGTTTCACTCAGTAAAAGCACCACCTACCAATTCAGGATAGCTGCAGATGCTGCCGCACTGACCTTCAACAAGCAAAAACACACTGTGTTTAAATTTTCACTATAGTGTTGACACCCCTTCCAAAAACGAGCAGTTTCCACCTCTCCCAGAGCCACTGTTTGAGGCCATCTGCAGCCTCGGCCTGCCAGAGTCATAACTCTTACCTCTCCTCTTAGTCCCAGTCTTTTGGCAAAAACTGCTGATTTACCTAAACAGTTGCAGAAGTGAAGGACACAGATAGAGCTGTTTTCACAGGAGCTATTCCTCTGGCCTGTTGTTTACAGACTCTTCCAGCAATACCCAGTAAGTCTCATCCTAGTTCTCTGATTGTAGAGCCAAACCCAGTGTCTCATCAGCATCCTGAACACACTCTTAAGTTCTTAATTTCTGCACAATGCCAAATTTCTTCATTCATTTCACAGCATCAATAGCCTTTAAAAAAAAATAAAAATGTAACAAGCATTAAGATTAAACATAAGAGCAATTCAGAGCTGATAGGCTTTTACCATCCATTCCTTGATGCAAGCTTGAATTTCCCTACTTCCCATGCCTTGCATAACTAATTTTAATTTGCAAATCCTGAACCACAGCCATCAATACCTAAGCAAGTCAAGAAACAAACTCACAGACAAGAAAGTTCATCACTTCTTTGGAACAAGGTTCATTCTGAATTATCATGTGCAGATAGCAATTTCTTATTTGACATATATGCTTGTTCAACACTAAATCAATGTTTCAAATATGGCGCAGGCTTCTTAAAATCATCACCATGCAGGTTGCCAGAAAGATGTACAGGGGTGGAGGGAAAAAAAGTTATGCTGACATCCTATCTGTTACAGCTGCTATTCAGAAAGCCAACTTGGAGATCCAGGGCACCAATATACTTCTTCCTTCCAACCTTCCTTCTCACCCATGTTCACCAGCTCTTTACTGAGGTTGCAAAACTAGTTAGGGGCTGTTTTCTGGCAGACATTTAGCAAAGCTGAAGCCTGACACACAGTGGCATACTCAGAAATAAATGCAAGTCCACAGAGCTGCCCTTATCTGGGCAATGTACAGTTTACGATTGCTCCCTGCCCAGCAAGGATCATCCAAGAGGAATGAAGCTTACCTCTGAGCACTTACTTTGACACAGCTTGTAATTTTAAGGTAATCCTCTGAAAAGGGAAAAGATCAAAGCTTTATAGGTGAGATAGAGTTATGTGGCCTATGGATTAATTTACTACTTGGGTTAAAAAATAGCAGCAATACAGTGAGGTACATATCCTGTACTAGTGATCTTGGCAGTGGCAATAGTGTGGAGTTAAAAGTGACCAAATGTAACAGAGATGTCACGTGCTGTCCTGCCCCTTGCTCTGGCTGGAGGGGGATGTACAGCCCTGTTGATGGGCTCTTCCAGGGAAGAGTGCTCCTCTCGAGCTACTCAACTGCCTGGCCCCTTGTGTTCCACTGAAGCCCTCACACAGACTGAGCAGGAACAAGCCCATCCCTACACATTAAAAAATAAATCAACCTGTACAAGTGGGATAAAATTTCCTCTGGCCTTTCAGCTGGGGAGACACCAAGACTGAAACTATTCTTAGGTAGCCTCCCCCAGGGTCAGGGTGCTGCCTTCATGATCACACAGGTACAGCCACTTCTTGCTCTATTTTCCCCCCCCAAGGTCCTCTTGCTTTCCCTCCCCATCAGGAACATGCCCACGCATTGTCCTGGGAGAGGTTTTTCCTTTGAACAATGCAGCCAGGGGTCATGATGAATCAGAGTTTCCATACTTCATTTCCCTGCTCATTGTCCCGTGCCACTTGTTGAGAACCTTATCTTTATTAGCTGGTCTTATCATGACTGGATTACACATTAACAGAATCTCTCCTTGATCAGCGGGGTTTCCTGCGGGTTTCATTGCTTTCAGAGAGCAGCTCTGTGGAACGAGCCCCTCCACCAGAGCCAGCCTAGGAAGTTACTGATCTCATTTAAGATGCACAAGAGGACACAGAGCTGGAGGATGACTTTGAGGAACTGGCAGCAGCAGATTTAGAGGACAAAGCATTTCTATAGGGGAGTGAATGCATTAGCTTATGTTGTTTGTACTGGCATTAAATTATAGAGTAATTATTTGGTCCCAATGAGCTGTGCTCTAATAGCTACAGAGCTATCTGAGATCTTTCAGCATGGGGATTGCATCCAGCTAAAATGTCCTCCTATCCACTTAGCTACTCAACCAAATAATACAGCTGTAGGGCCTATTGTTATCTGTCTGCTTTCAAGAAATTAGACAGATACAGTTCTTAGAGATTTACTAGACCTTCAAGTGCAGTATCACCATACCACATATACTGCTGAGAGAGGATTTTTCTCCTTCAATGCTACTATCACCTTGCCAAGGAAGGTTAAATGGCATTAAATTTTACTGACTGCTCTTGCTTTTGCCTCTTCTTAAAAAAATACATTACCCAGAATAATTCATTTGAAAAGGACAGAGGGGTAGATGCAAGAGAGAGGGAAAACACACTGAAAAAAAGCTGTTTCTTAACCAGTGGGTCCGTGAACCCCAAAAATCCATCTCTTGTGAAAGGAATGATCTGTCCAAGGACCCCACAGCCTGGTGAGATCTCCCAGTACCAGCCAGTCCAGGTTAGAAGCAAGCAGAGCTCACCATTTGGTAAATGATAGCTTCCCCTCTGCTTGGGAAGAGTGATATGTCTGCAACAACACTCCATGGTCCTTCACACTCCCCTCTGCTCCCCAAACCGCCCATGCACATCTTCACGTGGTGACTGAGGAACAGAAACAAGGAGGTTTGGAGAATTCCATTAGACACTCAGTTAACACAGTAAGACTGAAAGCACAAAAGCTCTTCTTCTGAAACAGCAGCAGCAGGATCCAAAAGCACATAAGGCATTTGAGGATAATTAATCTGAGTTTAACTAGTTACATTCATCAGACCATCTGAAAGAACAAGCATCTGATACCTGTAAAAAGAGATGGATGTAAGCAAGGAAAGAGTTATTAAACTGGTTATCACCTATAAGGAAGTTAAAAATAGAGAGAGGGATTGGTAATTTACTACCTTCCTGACAGCCAATAGAGGTGGCAAGAAAATGTTATAAATTGATATAAAACCAACATTGCCACTGGGGACATGGATTTAAGTATCAAGACTCAACTTTTGAAAAATGGTCTGGTTTTCCCCATATTGGGGAAAAAAGCACTTTGAAAACCATTTTTTTCATCAGATAATTAATACAATGCTTGATAAATGTTTTTCTTCCCATTCTCAAGTCCACTTCTCAGCACCTTTAGATTCCTCCCTGACTGATTTAAGGTAACATTTTTCCTTAGGCTTCTCTACCTCATACATCCACCAACACTGTACATAAATGTAGTTCAGAAAAAAAATGAATCGACGACATAACCTGAGTTGTGTTTCTCCATCACAGTATTTGCTGCCTGAAACTTGGGGCTATAAGCATACACCAGTGCCCAAGCACCAGGCAAACTAAATGTTTTTCATTGCAGTGATCATTGCTCTCTCCTATGCATAGGAACAGCACTATGCAGGAAGGGCACTCTATGGAATGAAAAAGAGGCAATAGCCCCTCCAGCCTAACACCAGAGGAGAAGCTCATCATCCACTGCAGAGGGAGGAATCAATGACAGAAAGACCTCCCAAGCCAGCTTCTCCTCTCTTATGACTGTGAATGAACTTTTTAGCAATGCCTGCTAGTTTTAATGAAGCACTGGTAGTGCTGTATAGACAGCAAGTCTTAATGAAGGTAAGTGCTACAGGCTAAAGCCTTTCCAGTTGGAGTAGGTGAGGACATTTTGACTCTACAACATGCTGAGGGATCAGGTAGGGTTAACTATGACTGATACAGTAACTTGAAAGCAAAGGGAAACATTATTGCAAAAAAACCCTACATTTCTACATTTAAGGACTGCAGGGTGACCTTTACTCTGGAGCAAAGAGATTTCTCACCCAGGCAGCTGGTCAAGCCCCTGGGCTGGCATGGACACCATCCCCACACCTCTGGTTACAACAACAAGTTGATGAAACCATTAACACAAGAACCCACCTGCTGTCCTTCCATTGCCAGTCCACAGGCTAAATACACACAACCCTTTCAAGACAAAAATGTACAAATTCAGATGCTTGTGGTGGTTTTGATTTTAAACGCTGCCTCCAGTTGCCATGATCTTCATCACAGAAGACTTTACAGCTGGTTAGTAGTCCAGAGAATCTTGGCCTTAAGAGCTGATTTGAGCTCTAATGCCATTTTGCAACAGTCCTGTCCTTCAGGGGGTGGGGAGGAACAAAAGAAAAAACAAAACTACCTCCAGGCACTAGAATTAAGGTTTCTTCATCACTTTTTTTCCCCTCCAACATCAACAAGATTCTACAGAGGCCTTGCCAGCATCCCAGTTACAGTTCCTTTTATGCAGCTTTTGCTCACAAGTATTGTAATTGCTCCTCCTAGATCATGCTCCAGATAATAAAAGGGTGAACCATTGTTACAAACAGAACTTCTTTCATCACCAAAATAGTGTGCTTGAAAAATGCAAGCAGCCACAGAGTTTTCATCTTTCCAGTCCTAGAAAGCAGCACATCATCACCTTTTAGACACAAGTACTTCTGCTTAATATGCACATATTTAGCTCATTTAACAAAATCACAACAACAGACTCAATTATGAATTTAAAGTCACTTTGTTACTGTCATCCATGGAAAAAGAAGAATCTAGGGATGCGTGAAACAAGAAAAGCCATTTACTACTTCAGGTGATGGCAATGGTAAGAACATCTTCACCAAAATTAGTGCTCTGCTCTATTACCCCAAGTACAAATTGACTCACCATCCTGTGCCTTGCACAGAACAAGAATATGAATCACCTTCATTTTATGGATGCAGAACAGGATTATAAAGCCATTAGATAACTTGCTGTATCAGAAGCTTCAGACTGTAAATTACTGTATATCTCTCCAGTTCATTCCCTTAAGCATCAGGGCAAAGCAGTCTTCCTCCCTGGTAAGGTAACACAGTGATAAACAAACAGAGAGAATCTCACCTTTTAATGTAAATAATAAGCTATTCTGAAAATTAAAGCCTCTCAGTTTTCCCAATGTGACAATCAGATGATAGAATGAAGCAACAGGTCCAGTTTCTCATTAAGTCAGTGGCAACACCACATTACTGAGTGGTGTTGAGAGGAGCTGTTGCCAAGGCAAAGCCATAGAAATGAAAGATGACCCGTTTCAGAAGCATTTGATTTCATACTCCTGGCTCTTCCACTGACTCTTCAGGCAGCTGGAGCACAACTGAAAGGCGCAAACTTTAGATCCTTCTACCGGTGTATTTAGTATGGACCAAGACATCCCAGTTCCAGAAGCACAACAAATTCAAACAGTGCCTTATGTACAAAGTCCACGATCTTCTTTGGTGCTTCTATGGCAACAAACAGAAGTGCAGTCAGATGAACAACGAGGACCAGAAAAATCATTCAGACGATGCTCAGTATGTCTCCAAATCAGCTGAGATAAGAGCCTCAAAATGGATTCTGGCACTTGTGCACATCTCATTGGACAGAAAGAGGGTATTGCAGAATACCAAGCTTACCCCTGGAGAAGTCATCTCTATCAATCTCAGAGTTTGAGGGTGAGCAGGATGCTTCCTCCCAGAAGACAATAAGGGATGAATAATGAGGTTTACAAAAAAAAGTCTGTAAAATGGTAATAGCATAGGAACAACACAGACTGTCAACATTCATGGTGATAAACAATGACAAAGAAAACGCCTTTATGATTTTGCAACCCATCAGAGAAGACAAATCTCCCACCCAAAAGCAGGTCATTTTCTTTAGTACTTTTATCAACAGCAGGAGGTGGTGTCACAGTGCAGTGGTCAGACATCCCCATGAGAGGTGCAGATCACAAGGCTTGTCTTACACTGAATTATGATTTAGGGCAGCTGAGACAGTAACAGAGATTAAAACTTTAATTTAAAACTTTGCAAAGAAAAACTGATTACAAAAAGGGAAATTATCTGTACAAAATAAGAAAGGAGGTATACTCATTTAACAAGAGACTGCCATTGTCAGTATATGCAGGAGGACAAAGAGTGCTTCAGGTCAAGTGACAAGTGAGAAATGAACAACTGAGCTTGTAACATGGAATTATGAAGTGAAATTTCCATAAACCAAAGTAAAATGACCTGAAGCAACTCAAAAGCTAATCAAGACTTATCAGAAATCTATTTTCCTTGCAAACCTTTTCCTCTTAATGTAGCGGAGAGAGTTCTACAAAGCAAGATCCAGCACAGCGCACTGGACCAGGACAGCAACTTCTGCCATACTTTCTCCCACTTTACCCTTCTTTTTGACTTACTGTCAAAGATTTTCTGCTATTTGAGTGTGTCAGGGTTTTAACTGAGTCACAAACTATTGCATCTTCACGTAAAAGTTAGGTTCTGACTCAAAGTGAAGACAAATGCTCTGGAGACAGTGACATTACTATGACTAAAAAGACCAGCTGCCTCGTGACTCCTATAAAAACAATGGTTCCTGGACTTTAAGTTATCATCAAACAACAGCTGTCAGTCACCAATAGAGGAGTATTTATAACACTGCAGTCTTCTTTTCTACCTAGCATTTTATACAAAGAGACAAAAGTATCTTTACAACTCATCACTGAATAGACAAAAAAGGCAGGTAATTTGCAAACTCCAGGTTCTTGTAAAACCTAACCATACAATATGATCGTTACCAATTTTCTACATTTTTCCACAAGCCAAATTAACAAAATCAAGTCACAGTGAATATATGGAGCATGCATTTTTTTCAAGCGAGCCAGCTGAAAACTTCCAGTCCAACTGCTCATTTTCTTCTCACTTTCACATCACAGAGTATTTACAAGTTCTCAAGCCTTCAGAACCCAGGTTTAGTGAAGAAACAAAGTAGTAATAAAAAATGTTTTGGCCCAGATTCACTTCACCTGCTTACAGATACCTGAGATACCTAAGGTGGGGCAGAACAGCTTCCTGTGCACTACCTACCCAGTAAAGACAGACTAATGCTAAAACAAATTCGGTCAGAGACGTGAATCTCATCCTGGTGATGATGCTTTTTGTCCTTCAACTATAAAACAAACAAAAAATAAAGTGAGCAACTATACTCCAACTTTTAAGTCTTGATTAAGCTTAATCACATTCCTAGCTTAAGTGTTGGCATTTAAGTGAACCAAAGCCCTACCTTGCTCACTAGCAGCTCCCACCCTGTGGAGCTGGGGACAGCTAAGAACGCCACGAGACCTGAGTCCTCCTTACAGCTGGAAAAAACTGAGAGAAGAAGCTTGCTCAAGCCCATGCAGTGAGTCAGTAAGAAGCTGGCACTACAGCTTCCCAGATCTTAGCCCTGTGCTCTGCCCACAGGAACCCAGTATGAGAAAAGCTACTGTACAGAATCATTCCCTTTTCCACGTCAAAAAGTTTTACCAAAAGAGTACAGATACTAATAAACAGTGTACATAAGCTCTTGGTGATTAAAGCCCTGTAGTAAAGCAATCTGCTGTATTGTATCTTGACCCTGGAGAAGTTTATTTCCCGCTCTGATTCTTTGATGTCTTAAAGCTTTTAAGACAAAGTTGAAGATGCAGTTAAACATAATGCTGTAGTCAGTACCCTTTATATTAACCATAATGATATGTTACATTTTCTAGTTTAAGTAGTATTTGTGCTACTCAAATTTGCAACCAAAATAGAAACCTTGAAGCCAAGAATTCACAAATATCAGTGAAGAAAACCAAGCCAGAAAACTTCATATTAAACAGAGCAAACCTTGTAACATGCCATGAAGAGTTCATTGATTTCAGTTGTCAATATGTTAGTGCCATTTCAAATAAAAGCCCCCTTACCCATAGCCTTCCCCAGCCCATGCTACTGTAGCAGGCAGGACGAATGCTGCATGGCAAGAAAAAATTGCCCTTAAAACACAGCTTAATAATGAAAATGAAACAATTACACTTTATGAATACAGTGGAGAGATATCACTTAATGTTTTTGAAGACCCTGGGACTTACACACATCTATGGAAAAAGTCAGCTTCCTAAACTTTGGGATTAGTTGGGTCCATTTGCCTCACACTTGATTCTTACCTTACCACTGTCAAAGCTTTTAATGTACCAGGGAAGACAAAACACCATTAGCTTGTTCCACCACATTATGGAACAAGACAGCATAATGGATGATCGCTGCAACAAAAAGACAATGCTGTATAAAGAGGCTTTTTTAATGGCAGAATCAAATAGGACACTACTGGCTAACCTGGAGCATGATACACGTTTCCCTTCTGGAGTTTAATTTTCTCTTGAACCAGAAACATTGTTTCTAATCTGTTAAATCCAACTACAGAGAGCTCAGTTCTTAGGCATGCTCTGCACCAGGAAGGGTCGGTCCTATATCCAAATAAAACCAGAGAGTTGCTGTTTTCCAAGGGCAGGAATTCTTCACTGGTCACCTAGACGGAAACCTTGGCCCCAGTTGTGTCTTCCCCCACCCTGCTGATCTTCTGCAGCTCTTCTCATGCTGGCAGGTGGGACACCAAACCCTGACACTCCTCCTCTCCGATTTGGCAGCCAGCGGTACCTAAGACAAGCCAGAAGAGGAGGACAGAATGTGAGAACAGCTGTACCTCGTGGGTAAATGCCAGACTACTTTTCCATGCACCTCCTTTTAGCTACTAGACTTAGCAATAAAAGTGACTTCTCACAGCAGAAATTCACAGAATTCTTCCCAAACGTTCCCAAATTCCTCAGCACACTGAGAAAATTTCAGGGAACTTCTATCTCTGGGATATTGTTATAGACACAATAATCCAAACACAGGGGGAAAACAATCCATGTAAGGGAGTCTCATTGTTGAGACTAAATGCTGTGATACAAGCTTAATTCCTCTAATTTCTCTCCCCTTCTTTCAGAGGAGAGAATAATTATTAAAACAAACAAACAAACAAACAAACAAAAAAACAAAACCACACACCAAAACAACACAAATAACTCCTGAACATTTCTCTCTCTCTCTCTCTAATAGTTGCTAAGCTCTTGTTATCACAGCATCTAACAACTTCCCTGCTCTCCAAGGACCAAAGAGACTAAAGGAAAGAGGCTCAAGCAACTAGTTTGTCTGAAATCAAAGCTCAAGTGACCTGGCCAAAGCAAATCAGAGCTGTAAGACTTCAACATCCAACTTAGGCTACCATCAAAGAGAGTGATCTAAAATGCAGCTTCTGCATTTTGCAAGAGATGCCATAATTGCAGAGTCATTTCAGCTCTCCAATATTGACACCAAACTCCTGCAAATCCCCTGCTGAATTTCGCCACTAAAATCTGAGGCACAGACATAAATCTCAGATTCCTTTGCATAATAAAAATGATCCTGTATAGAAAAAGTGCTTCATTATTATATTAAAGGTATCCATAACTCATCACAGCATCTTTTTTTAGCAAAACATTGTAGTGCAAAGGCAGAATTTACCCCTTTGTAGATATATTTGCAGTACTTCTGTTCCTACTTCTCAAATATAAAGAAAAATGAAATACATGACAAATCAAGAGGAATGCACATAACCAACAAGATTGATGGCAGTTTCAGAGCTGTTATTACCTTGAGAGATATTTTAAGAAGACATTTTGTCTTCTAATCTTTGTGGAAAATTACATGTGGTAACAAGGGCTTGGAAACACAAAAGTAAAATATAAAGATTTCATATTCATTAAAACCTGTACAAAGTATAACTGTAATTTAACTTTGCATCTTCTAATTAACAAGTTATCCTATAAAATGGGTTAACTGAACTGCTAACTAAGAGAGAATATTTCCAGCCCAAAAGGATGAGGATAAGGGCAACTGAAGCTACAAACTTTGGCTTCTGATCATAGAATTTCAGTGCCAAAACAATGAACTGATCACAAAAAAAACCCAAAACACTTCAGAAAACAAGACCTGCAGTCTCACCCAAGTGACCAGTACAGACTGCAAAGCAGAATACATATTACATTCCTCAACAAATCTGCAACAACTCCTATTATTGTTAGAGGTTGCTGAACTGGCAGCTACTGTAATGATGCATAGAAATACAGATCAAAGATCATTTACAGAAGAAAACTTTTTTAATACCATATGATCATTGTTAGGGAGTTCTCTTTAGTACAGCTCAATTCATTAGCATAACTAGGACTTTTAAGAGTGGGCAAAGGACAAGAGCCATCCCGAGTGGTAACAAAAGAACTCTCACAAGGCCATTTACAAGAAACAACATTTCTGATGACTCCACAGCACAATCAGTAAGATAGACTGAAGGAGGTTCATTTAGCCAAGTATTTTACAACTTACAATCCCAGAAATATGGATAAACAACACAGGAAGATGATGCAAACAAACAGTGAGGTAAAGAATAAAGTCAGCTTACAGAAACTGAGGTGTGGACAGAAAATTCCTTCCTCCCAAATCCACTGGATATTTAAACATTAAGAAGAAATACAGGTGTCCAACCAGATTTCCTATCAGCTCATTGATGACTCTGCAAGGCAAAAGAAAAAGAACTTTCACATGCTGTCTTCTATGAAAATAAAGCAGTGATAATCTTCTCCCAGTTGCTACTATTCACCTGCCATGGGCATTGTCAGGGCCATGAGCCACAGAAAATTTCCCTTCCCTCGGCATTTTGCAGCAATTTCTTTAGAAGAGCCAACCTTCATTGCCAACACATCAACAGGCTGTTCCACCCTCCCTTCCAAACCTTCTCTACAGTCTGTACTGAAAATGCAATTAAATACTTGTTTACATCAGGGAATTAGACCGTACAGCTATTAGTGTCTAAAATAATAGTCTGCAGAGCTTGAGAAGTTACTGCTGTTTTCACAGGACAGCCTGTCTCCTGCTGCACTGAACTGGTTTGTTCCCAGTTTTGCAAAAACACTGCTGAATGGAGATCCTTGAGTCTCTTCTGTCATGCATAGAAACAGCAGGTATCTAACAGCAGTTTTCTCAAGTGACAGAGGAGTCAGTAGGAGGCATGGCTAGAAAAGGGACCTTGGTTTTGCTGTACCAACTCCTCCTTTTATAAATCAACCACAAAACTTGTTGCCACTAATTGTGCTACAGCGGCACCAAGAGGCCTCAAGCAACACAGGGCACCAGTGACAAAGCCCGTGCACTGAGGGAGTTTCTGCATCACAGGTTTTAGTCAAAGGAACCAACACAGACCAAAAAATTCAGAGTGCCCCTACAGCACTCTGAGCTTCTGATTATCATTTTCCTGTGTTTCACCAACTGAAAACAACATCATGCTGGGCAAGACTGGGAGGGAAAGAAGTAACGGTGCTACCAGAGTCAAGCTAAATTTGTTTCTAAAACCAGAAAAAAGATGGGGTGATACCTTTCTTTATTGTGCAGCACCCTTTTAGTAAGGAAAGGGCCTAACACAGATTTACAAGAAAAATAAACATTCATATTAGTTTCCCCTCACCTACATGCCCTAGTTGCTTTTTCCTTAAGTGACCACCAAGTGCCACTGAGCACTATCAGTCAGATTATACAGCTTTAAGCCTCTTATTTTAATACTGCTTCCAAGTTCAGTCATAAGTCCAATAGCTGTAAAAGTTTTTATAACTTCTAATTGGTCATATAAGGAAATACATACGATCCACCAATGATGTAATTGAATCCCAGAATAACCCATGGAAGGTAACAAGCCTGAAAAAAAGAACACAATGGAGCCAGTTTTAGGTACAAGCTAAGGATATAAACCTGCTCGACTTGCCACTGCACTAATAAGCATTATTATAATCTCAATGTTTTAGGCATTACACAAATTCCTATATATTAAGTAGATTCTACCTAAGAAAGTAGGATACTATAAACTGATCAACCACTAACATTTTTAGACCAATCACACTCATCTAAACATTGTAAGTAAATACATCTAAATACGTCTTTTGCACTCTATGTTCCACAACAAGCTTACATCTGAAACAAAGAGCTATTGTTATTTATGATTTTGAAACAGTCTGGAAACAATGATCAAAAGAGTTTTCACTAAAAGAAACAGAGGAGATTGCACAGGAAAGAACAATTTAAAATACTATCATTTTGACACTATGACATCACTACATTCAGCTTTTATACACGTTAATGTTCATCAAGTTTTTTAGCCCAATGAATTGAAGTTGCCAGGACATCTTTTCAGCAAAGCCCCACTGGGTGACTCCATAAAGAGTACCCTGAAGAAATTTGTCTTTGCTGAATCTCAAGGAGCATATAGCTATGGGAAAGCATGGGACATCTTTAATATGAGAAAACATTTATATTTTACCCCTCACCCCTTCATGTGCATCTTCTTGGCAGAAACCCTTCCAATACCCTGTCTGACTTACCTTAAATCTTGTTCCAAACCAAAACGATACAATCATATCTCTGTTCAGCTGGGCCCACACATAAAGTACTGACATGATGAGTGGAATCATCAGCAACTGCAATGTTAAAATTTAAAAATCAATCAAAACATTACCAGCACTTTCACAGAAGCATGAAAAACTTAAATAGGCAGCTGGAGCTATAAGCTCCAAAAATGGATTGTAGCAGAATACATCAGCAAAATCTTTAAAGACTGCACCAAAATCTTTGCCATCATGTGTCACGGGTTTGTTCAAAACAAAAGGGCTCCAACTTGCACCAGGTTAAAGATAAGCCTTGGTGAGCTCCTCTGCTCCCAGCTGCTTGGTAGCACATCTACAGCACAGTCAGCAACATAGTCGTGACAATCCTTTCCAGTCACAAAGCAGGGCACTAACCCAAGCACTCACCTGGGGCTAAGCTAATATGCCAGGTGAAGTGTTATTCCATCAAATTGTCAGCTACACTTCCTCCAAGCATCAGAGAGGGGGATGCACCAGGAAATCACAGTTTGAGAGCACTACAGCCAGCCTTGGCAAAGCCCCTTGGGAGAGCTTGGTGTTAACTCCTGTTCCTTGCCAGGAGAGGAGACTGTTTCAAGTACCTCCTTCCTCTGGCTGTGAATCAGCCCACTGGGCTATTTGGGTGAAAGAGACACAAAGCACTACTTCAGCTATCTGCTGACTTCTGAAGACAGACAGACAGTGCCAGCCACATTTCCATCAACTGGTTTAACACTACAAACCAGCTGGTGTGTTTGGAAGAGAGGTCAAAACTCATCCCTTTGGGAGTGCCACTATCCAACAGGTTCCGCACCAAAGCTGGCACACCAGCATAGGACCAGCCTTCCTCAAACCCTGCAGTGCACCAGCACACAAGCATCCCAGGGTTTTACTAAAACCATTTTATTTTATGGGAAAACCCAAGTAATATTGCATTTCTGCAAGTATTTGAGATAGGAATGGAGGTCTATGTATTCTACTCCAGCTTCTCACTGTCAAGCAAGCTATTTAACACAAGCAAAAATGAATGTATTTCTAAGAAAACCACATCTGTAAATCAAACAACCAATTATCTTTTAAGCAGTGGTTTGTCTACAGATATAAAAACATTAATTACCGTTAAAAAAAGACACAAATCTACATGATCAGTCTAAAATTCATACAATGTTATGGGTGACTCCAGCATGCTTTTAAAGAATTTTGTGGCATCTTCCCCATAGCAAAAAAAAGTGCAAAGTTACAGACAACCCTCAACTGAACTCACTCCTGACTGCAGATACATGATCACTATTTTTTCTTCAACCAGGAAAGCCTAATAAGTGATCTAATAAATGGTAAGATAATTAGAAGATTATTAGAGATAACTATCTCTAATAATACAGAGATATTAGAGATACTGGAACAGGCTTTGGGTGACAGGGACAGAATAAGACAAGGAGAGAACAGCAGAAGGCAGGCTGAAGAGAGGCAGTTATCTGGTACTTAGCTGTGCCCAAGAAACACTCACTCATTCCCCACACTTAACATGTGAGGAGGTAAGACTAATGAACCCCAAAACCATCTCCAGATAATATGTTAGAATGCAGAACCATATTCATTAGAAAAAAACAGTGCATAGGTGACACCTTGTGTCCATCTTGGTAAAAGGCTGATTCCTGACTGCACAGAGTCAACTTTCACTCCACTCCCTAACTACATTAGTAGCAGCTGAATCAGACACATGCTTATAACCTTAGCTGAGGTTTTATCAAACTAAAACTCTAACAAAACACACAGCAGTCCTTTTTTATATAAACTAAACCAGCCTAGCTTAACCACATTCTGCAGTTATGCCAGTAATGCTCTCTACAAAGTCATCATGCAGCCAGAAAGTTCCATCAGATCATTACTAAGAAATTGCACTGCACTTACCTGCATGTCCATTGCCAAGCCAGTTATCTGTCAATGCACCATTAAGGAGAATGCAGCAAAACCTGACAGACTAGAATGACAAAAAGCAGCAGCACACACATGCAAAGGCCTTTAATGTACAAAAGCAAAACAATGTTCCTGGGCAATATTAAGTTAACCACTGCAAAAAATGAGAAACCTCCCATGATCTACATTTTCACTTTTCAGTTTCAAGAGCTGCTTTTCAGTAGCCTTTCAAGCTACCTCCTCAATTCATTACGTCCCCCTTACCTCCATGAACAAACTAGCTAACTACAAATTCAGCCAGTACTTGCAAAAAATATCTAGATTCTTTCATTAGTTTTCCTTAAAGACTAAATAAAATGTTGGGTTTTCTAAATAAAGAAGTATCAAATCATAACTATAAATAGAATGCCATTTAGTCAGAAAAAATAAATAAATTGAAAAGCATCAATGAAGGCTCTTAATATCACTCTCCTACCTTGGAAGCCAAAGGATCTACTTGCTGCCTTAACTGCAGAGTAGAAACAATTGCTGAAGAATTTTGCTATAACCAGAATGCTTTTGCTTATATATAAAATAATGTATATAAAATGCATATCAAATGAATAATATAAATAATAAAATTACATCAAGCATTTTCCCAGATCATGAATTCAGGTTGCTCCTTACATCATACAGGGAACAAGCAGCTGGAAGCTTTTAAATGACCAGTTTGAAAGTCAAGTCATGATCAGATTAATCTAATAGCTCACAGCCAACAACCTGCAACCACAAAAAAGCTGATGGTTTTCTTAACAACACAACTACACACATTGTTTTCCTAGTTACTGCTGTGGCTCAACAGGACTAGCAGGAATAGCAAATACCTCCACATAGTGGAATGTGACTAGAGAGAAATAAATCTATGATAAATGCATCAGCATTTCTCCACACTAACTTTCCTGGCTGTATCTGTTTCACACTGATGTCATCACTCCCTTTTTTCCACATGCTGTGCCACTGAAATTGCTACAAGGAGGTGGCAATAGCACAGACAGAATGGGAGAATCTCCAAGGATGAAGGTTCCACAACCTCCCTTGGCAAACTGTGTCAGTGTTTGACTGGTCTTACAATAAAAGGGTCTTTCTCACACTTAAATGGAATTTTCTGTGCTTCATTTTGTGCCTGTTCTCCCTTGTCCCACCCCTAAAGAATCTGGCTCCATTTCCTTTACTCCTTCCTCCACCACGTATTTAGCCACGTGGATATGACACTCCTTAGCCTTCTGTTCTCCAGGCTATACAATCCTAACTCAGCCTCTCCTCATGTAACAGATGCTCCAATCCTTTCATCATCTTCATGACCTTTCACTGGACTCAATCCTGTATGTCCACGTTTCTCTTGTACTTGGGAACCTGAAGCTGGATGCACAAAGGCCCAGCAGATGGGGGCAATCACCTCCCTCAACCTGCTGGCACTGCTCTGCTAATGCAGCCTAGGAGGCTGGTGGCCACTCTTGCCACAAAACCTAATCACTGGCTCCATGGTCAACTTGGTGTCCAGCAGAACCCCAGGGCCCTTTGTCAAGATGCTTTGTAGCCTGTCAGTCCTCCAGCCTGTCCTGATGCCTGAGGCTCTTCCAACACATTTCTCTAGACTGTCAAGATCCCTCTGAACAGTAGCACGACCATCTGGCCTGTCAACAATGCCTCCCAGATTTGTAACTGAGACCTAAAGACAATTCTAATAAAACAATACAGCTGCTTCCCAACAAAAACTGCTTCCCAACACTGCCAAACAAACAAGCCCTGCTTCTTCAGGAAGGTGGCTCAGTGCACATATCACAACATTGCTTTCACAGACTCAGCTGACTTGTTCTCATCAGGTAAAGGATCTTTCCATGAGGTACCCTGGGATTTCCAGCTCAGGGAATAGCAGATCAGACCTATCTCCACATGGCAGCTTGAATACACTAAATTCACTCTTAGCCTAGAGAGCAAACCACAGAAGTGGCTGTGTGAAGCAATACAGCAAACACCACAGAAGCTCACACAGCACAGGATGAACACAACTCTAGTCTCCAGATTACATAATTGTATTAGTACAATTATTACTATTCCCTGCAAGACACTTGCAACCTTTCCAAGAAGATTAAAAACTCACCTGTGAACATTTGCTTTACACTTTAAAACTGTTGGTTGCTAAAACCTGGTCTTTGAACATATTTCAGGCAGAAACAGGAGAACCAAAATACTCTAAAAGTTTGATGATGAGCAGAAGGATACAACAATGCAGATCCAGTTAAATAGGAGCATGAACATGTAATCTGCTGGCCTTCCATCAAAAGCCCCTGTAAATAAAGAAAATCGTTAGGAAAGGCACTGAAATCTTGGTAACAAATTATATATTTTTTTTAGGAGTCTAAGAAAAGCTCAGTAACAGTTGCCCTACATGCAGTCTGTAGTTTCGTTTTGTTTTGTTTTTTTTTAATTTTAAATGGCCTTACAATATAACATCCAACCAGGACCATAACAATAATACATTCAGCCCATTGCATTAAGTGCACACACAGCAGTTCTACTTAAAAAATAACACACTCATGCTGAAGAGAAGTGGTTTTAATGTTACAAGTTTTCAAACTAGAGTTGGACCTTGCCCTTCACAAGAAGCTGTAGGTCAGAAACACAGATTAAGGAAATCTACATGCACAGCAAAAACAGAGACATCAAGTTTAACGACTGAGTCATGTGAAAACCTGTCCTTACTTTGGCAAATGGCATTCTCTTTGCATCATCTAGTGAGAGTCAACAAATACAAATGCTTTTACATTCTAGAAAAATGAACACACATGACAAGGAGGGTGCAGATGTTTAGTGCTTTCTGTTCCCTCTCCTAAGATGAGCTGCTTAAAAATTCCATTTCAAACATGTAAGTTTTTTCAGGATAGCAGAAACAAAAACAGTAGAATAACATTCCCTGTGGGTCACACTAAATGAAATTATCTTTAGATGCCCTGTTGAGTTTGGGACCTGGCAGAGAAAAGGGTTAAAAAGCAAAACCCCTAGTAACTCCTCTTAAATGAAAATCATTCAGTTCTCACTTGCAAACTGTGGTAGAAGGCTGACATGGACCTCAGCATCTGAGCAAGACTCCTATCAACTTTCACAGAGGCCCACATAGGCAAAGAAAGCCTGAGAATATTGCTGACACAGACCCAAAGCACCCAGAGACACACTGCATCAGGAACAAGCCAAATTACATGCTAATAATTAAACAAATTGTCCAGAAAGAAGCCACTGCTTAATGTGAGTACTTTTTGGCTTCCTACAACTACTTTACGTCCCCAGAAATTGAAAAAATAAACTTACTCTCAAGCATTTGCTTTTTAGAGTATCTAGAGTAACTCAGCCTATGTTTAAAAATAATAAAAAAGTTTTGAAGTTGGAGGACTACATGAGCTGAGTTTTCACCTTACTCTTGCAATACAATAAACAGAAACAAAGTAAGTAATCTGACTAACACTGTAGAAACTCCAGCACAGAAATTCCACCAGAATAGGAAGAAATCAGCAAGTATTATTCCCTTGAAGGTTTTTTTTTCACTTCTCATTTTTTTTAGGAGAATACTATACAAAACTAACTATTTAAGTTGCCTTTACAACGTGTATCTTAAGAAAACTGAGCTAGAGACTGCCAAAAAGCTCAGAGGGCCAAGGTGATCTCTGGATTGTTCAGTAAGGTGCTGGGTATAATCCAGTCATCAGGAAAGAGCTGCAGACTCATCATCCATACTGCTGGGGAGTGAACTCTGCATATTCTGCTTTCTCTGTTCATATTTGTTATGTTCTTGTCCAACAGAAACAAAACCAAAACACACCAATCTCCTTTTCCTCAAGAAGCTAGAGGTCAGCTTTTTGGGAAACCATAAGCTCAGTACAAAACTATACGTATATTTTTGACAACTACATTTGAAACTAGCATGCAACAGCAGTGTGTGCTCAAAAACCACATACAACCCTGAAAATGTTTCACTTCCACAGTTACACAGCCAAGAGGAATCATAGGCCTGTGCTGCCTTCCACCTGCAAACATATCAGCAACTTCTGTGTCTACACTTCCAGAAGATTCAGGCTTAATATGCCCAGAGGAAGGGCATATTAAAAAAACCACTTCATTATAGCAAAAAAAAATTACTATAGCATAAAATAAATTAATTCATTCACACAATTTCCCAGTTTCAAAATCCACATGCTGTAACAGCAGAAATGTAAATTTACTGGTGATAAAAATCCTTCCTTGAGACTTCTGCCACAGCACAGATACTAGAGCATTTTGTACAAGCAGTGATGTCTTGTAATTTGAATATATACTAATCATGAATTCTTACTACATGTAGCTTTGGGCAGTAGAATGTCTTAACTGCCAGTAGCCTTGTGTTCTACTGCAGAAAGGCTCAGAGGGAAGGAGGAAATGTATCTAGTTATTGGGCTACTTTCACTAAGAAAACAATAACACACCATCTGGCACCACTCTTCCCTTCCCTGGTATTATTCTTACAACTCAAAAGGGACTGCACAATACTCGCAGGATTAAAGGTTTACTGGGGGTCTCATCCCTGTCATGGGACTTGCTGAACATCACCCTGAATCCACTTCCACTTACCATCAATTCTAAGACTCCATTAGAACTACAACAAAATTCCTGTTTAAAAACGCTTGCAGGAGGAGCTTGGCTTTGCAGAGACTTGAATTATTTACTTCAACCAAAACAATTTGTGTCTTGCTCTAATGAACTGTGCAATGCAAAAGGAAACCAGTTTTGAAGCTACCTTGTAACAACAATCTCTTTTTTGACAGAAATGATCCATTACCTGATCTCACAGAATCACAGAATGTTGGGGAAAAGGACCTCTGAAGATTGAGTCCAACCCCCCCAGACAGAGCAAGGCCAAAACTAGGGCAGATCACTCAGAAATACATTCTCCTTTCTTCCACTCTTAACTTTTCCCCATAACTGAAAATCCAACTAGCTCCTTCACTTTTTCACATTTCTATTTGATAGACAGGTACATCTCAATTGTTCAAGGTATCTCCCAGTTCAACATAACCAATAGAATAAAAAAGGTAAGCATGACTGATTTAAAAAAAAAAAAAAGGAGGAAAACTGACACTGCTATTTTCTCAAGATGGATATATAAAGATGCTCTATCACTCTTACTTGTTAATGGGCACTAGATACCAGAGAAGAGAGGTAACATCTTTAAATCTCTAGCCTTCTTTCCTGAAATCCATCAGCTAAAAGCACAAAGCCCTCCTATTGAAGTATCAAGTTCAGATCATAAATGAACAGACACCCTGCCAAAGGGAAGGAGCCAGGCACAGAAAACCAGTTTTCAGAGCAGTTTTCCATTGACCAAAATAAGTGAGCACAAGAAGGAGACATTTTTCTCATGATTCTGTCTGTATCAGCCACAATCTCATCATCACTATCCCAACAGGAGATTTATCTGACAATGCTTAGGCTCTATCAACTCTGGGTAGACTTCACCATGTGCACACAATTCAATGGGTAACATACCTGTTTCTAATCGTGATGAATACTGATACAAGAAATATAAATTCACCAAGTAGAGAAATCCTGTCCCAGGTCCCACTGGGAAGAAGAAAGTTGCAGTTATCGGCCGCCAGATCTGTACAGATCAGAAGAGAAAGATATATTTATACACTGTAGTACAAACTCATGTGCATAAGCTTTTTGTTTTCATTCACTATCAATTACTTGGAAAACCATGGAGGAGATTAAAAATAGCCCAAGTATCAATTACTGCTGCTTCAGCAGCTCTTGCAGTTGCCTATACAACTCTTCAGACTGTTTCCATCACATCTTTGCAGTACTGAGTCTTTACTGCAGTGCAAAAGGGATACATTTGCAAAGATGCTACCCTCTTTTAAAAGCATCCATATAAACTCTATTCTTACAAGGAATTTATACAACGGCCTTTAGTGGACCCTTCCAGACAATGAGTGCTGCTTTGAGCACTCTGCACCTCCTTTAGAATCCCTCAACTACAAATACTGGGCACAGCCAACGGCGTGCAGCAAGGACAGAAAAATTAAGGACATTATGAGTGAGCTCTTTAACCAGTAGCATTTCCCAAGAGAGTACTGGGATCCTGAACACCACAGTTCCAGGAGGAATAACAGAACTAGAGGAAAAAACTAGTGGTTTAAGCTACTAAATTTTGGGGACAACACATGAGACAAATTACTGATAGAGCAATCTTTTTTTTTTTTTTTTAAACTCAGTCTCTGTCCTTGAAGTTATAATGAGAACACACAATAGAAATGTAAAGGATGTGATCTTTTAGTTTCATTTTCAATTCATCCAATGGCTGCTCTTCCCCTACACACCTGCAAACCAAAACAGTGACCTCCCAAAGCAAATAAAAAGACTATGTCCAGCTTGTGACCACTTCTGATTTTGTTAACATGCCCAAAGACACAGTACATCTGAAACATCAGGACTGCAGTGGTCAGCTGATGTCAGCCACACCCAGGTGCATTAGCTGACAACCCCAAACACAGGAATTTTCAAATTCCAAACAATAAGGTGCAAAATATGCACTCCTTTAGCTCTGCCTCTGTATTTCCAGAGCCACACTTGCCTGTAACCCCAGTTCCCAAAGTCACAGCCATGCAACTGCACAACGGATGCCGGGCAAGTGCCCTGAAGAAAGCTGCAGGTTTTGGGAATACAACGCACCTTGGCAAAACAGCCAGTGCCAGCCAACTGACCCAAAAAACAGGGAAGAAAAATGAGATGCAAGACAAACCACTGGGCCTGTCAAGGGCCACCACCCTCTCTGCTTCACCCAAAAGCCCTGGCAGGGCCTGTGTCACCTTGGTGAGCCCGGGGCCTTGCAAAGGCAGAGCACCAGCTGAACCCCGGGCCCAGCTCACAGGCCTTCTATAGATTAAGAAGGAAGGCGGGCCCGGATTCCCGCTGGAGTGCACCTGGGTCACTCCTACGGGCTACCGCCGTGTGCGATTGCCTCCCAGAGCGGTCGCGGAGGCCGGGAGAGGGGATCAGCACCCCCCCCCGCAGCAACCGACACCGCAGCACTGCCGGCCGCTCACTACAACTCCCAGCATGCCGAGCGCGCCGCGGACTCGGCTCTCCTATGGCGCGGGCGCCGCAGGGCACGCCGGGACCGGTAGTGCGGTCCGTACCTGGAAGCGGTTTATGAAAGCGTCGGGCCAGAGGAAGAGGTAGACGGGGCTGACGAGGCCCAGCTTGCCGATGAGCGGCACCGCGATGGAGCCGGCGAACCAGTAGCGGGTGATCAGCGGGATGCTCCGAAACCAGTCCCCAAGGTCCGACATGTCGCCGCCACCGCCGTTGCGCCCAGTCGCCGCCAAGGCCTCGCTACGAACCGACAGCTGAGGGAGAGATAAGGGTCCGTCCGCGCTGTCGCTTCTACCAGCGCTGCCGCTTCCACCGCCCCGGACAGGGAGAAGAGTCCCGAGCCAGACGTGGCGACTCAGAATTCGGCCGAGTCGCCGCCACTTCCGGCCCCGCCCCCTCGGCTGCCGGGGCACCGGTAGCGCCGGAAACGCCGCGCCTGGGGGCGGGACGGGAGCGAGGCGCCGTTGTCGGGACCTGCCCCGCAGCTGCAGGTGGGGACTGAAGGTGCCGGTAACGGGATGAACCGGCAGGAAGCCCCGCACCTGCGAGACCCTGAGGAAACGTATGAAATGGCCCCGCGGACTCACAGAACATCGGGTTGGAAGGGACCTGAAGGATCATCGTCCACCCTTTCTTGGCAAAAGCCCGGTCTACACAAGACGGCCCCGCACCCTGTCCAGCTGAATCTTAACAGTGCCCAGTGTTGGCGAATCCACCAACCCTGGAGATTGTGCCAGTGCCCGAGTCTTCTCGTTTCGGAAATTTTTTTCTCGTGTCCAATCGGAATCTCCCCAGGAGTAACTTGTACCCATTGCCCTTCATCTCCATATGACTCCCTGTACGAAAGGCATCTCCTTTTAAATGCTGGACCATGGCAATAAGGTCTCCTCTAAGTCTCATTTTCTCAAGGCTTGCTTTGTCACTGCAGCAAACTGCATTCATACTGAGCTTGCTGTCCACAGGTTCCTTCCCACAGAGCTGCTCCCCAGCCAGGTAGATCCCAGCACTCATGGATTATATTTTCCCAGGTGCAAGACCTCACACTTGTCCTTGTTGAACTTCATCAGACTCTCTTCCAGCCTATCCAGGTCTTCCTACAAGGTGGCTTCCCCTTCCAAAGTGTCCCCTTCCTCACTCTGTTGGGTGTCATCAACAAACTTAATTAGGGTGCAGTTGAACCCCTCATCCAGATCCCTTATGAAGACATTAAACAACGTTGGGCCCAATCTCGATGCCTGGGGGACCCCACGCGTGCCGGGGTGCCGGTCGGTAAAGTCGCTATTTACCAGTCACGTTTACATTCATTACCCTATACAGGCCGCGCGCCGCTTCCCGTCGCCTCCGGGGAAACTACAACTCCCGGCAGGTGGCGGCAGCCGGGCGGGGCGGTTCCATTCCTCGGGAGGCCGACATCGGGGGGGTGTGCGGCGGTGCGCCCGCCCGCCCCGTGCTGCCTGTTGGTGGAGCGCGAGCGGGCTGCACCGTCCGTG
>JANHGL010002813.1:833-12969 GCA_024611195.1 Ceyx melanurus
ATTATATTTTGTTAAGGGATTTCAGAAGTGCTAGACAGTGCACATTGGCAGACGTATTCAATATTTATGGATTGTGTGGGTTATGCTTGTATTTCTAAAGTTCCTCTTAAAGTTCTCTTAATCTAATCCACTCGGTTGTCTCAAGAGATAAAGTTCCTCATTTAGTGTGATGTCAAGGCTTAGTTGAGCCTTTGCAGTGTCATTGTTTTTGACACTTTGCTGAGATAGAACCTTCGGCTGCAGAGGCTGCCAAGTGGAAACGTAACTGAAATTTTTAATCTAATTATTAAAGGGGGGAGTGGGAATAGAAGTGGGGGTAAGGAAAGGAAAAAAAGAAAACTTAATGCTCTTCCCTGAATGATACTTAGAAGAAGAAAACCAAAGACCTGAATAGCTGAATAGGTAAAGACACAATATAATTTCTTGCAGAAACTTCACTAGTTTTTTCTAAATGTCCTGAGCTGTAATTTATCAGTCTCTACAGAGCAGTGAAAATGACATAAATGCTCTCAGGATTTCTTGTTATGCTTCTTTGACACCACATTCCATTGCAGTATACTTCTCAGCCTGAGGTTTAAATGCTATGTTTATTTGTTACCTCCTTTCTGGACTTGACAATTTTGATATTCACATTTCCTAACATTGACATTTAATTTGTATCTTCAATGCTTGTAATGTTTTTCATTTATTTCCTTTTCCATTCAGTTCCTTCTGCATTTACAGAACCAAAGCAAATCTAACTAAACATTTTATTTCCATCCCTGTAATATCTCTGGAACAGAAATACCACATATAAAGCCAGATCTGCTTTCTTTCCTTTCATGTTTTCCTTAATAAAATCAGACTTTCAAAAAACAAAACATAAACCACACACACAAAACCAACCTTAATATGGTGCATACAGTTAGTTATATGACATAGAAGGGTATGTATACTATACACATATTCCCTACTCAAATTAATTAGTTATCTTAATGCAACTATTTGAGCAAAGATGTAACATGCTTGGTCCACTGGATCTGAGGCCAAATCTTCTCTGAAAAATTCACCTTGTTTTTTGACAGAACTAGGCTTTGGCCAGAAGTTCATTACCACATATTTTACCTTTGAAGCCAGTTCTTATGCACTCAACCATACAAAATCTGATTATTAACATCTACAATTGCTTTCCAATACCAGTGCCTTAGTACTATACCTTAGCAGCATTTCTGACATGCAAACAGTATGGCAACGAGTGAGAGCAGCTTAAAATCCTCCTGTGTTTCCTCCTTTCATTTTACTAGTTTATTTTTCTTCAGCACACTGAAGTTCTCCTAAATGTCTGCTCTACAATATGTGGTTGATAAGCATAAACTTGCATAGCACCATACCACTATTTCTTCTGGGAGCTCATCTCTCTTTTCTCCAGATACACAGAAAAATAATGCATATTCCTACCAGCCAACTGTACAGATTAAAATTAGTTTGCCAACCTCAAACCAAGCAACTCTGACAAGAAAAGAGTCAGTGCAGGATGTCTTAACCATTATTAAAATTATTTCAGAAATATAAACCTTCCTCAGCCCACTGTCAACTCCTGATCAGACTGCCAAAGCTGATCTCTTTGTTAACAGCCACACCAAAACACACCAACAGTTTAATTTCTCATGAACTAAAAAACCATTAACTGCAAGAATAAAAACATGACCTGGAGAAGCAAAAGATATGCTACAGACCCTTTGTCCTGAGACATTAAAAATTAAGAAGTGCTTGGACTCATCTGGCCTTTAAGCTACTTCAATCCTCAGCTTTTACAGATGTGTTAAATTTTAACCACCTGAGGCAGGTCTCTGGAAGCTGGTAGCAAAAGGACATGACCTGCACTTCTGGTTCTAAAACATCTCCCGAAAGCTGAACCATTTTACCTCCTAGTATCCCAACAAACACTTAAAATTTCTGTTAAAGGACAGCTTTCTTTATCATACTACAAACATCAGTAATTCCCTGAGCTCCAAAATGTGAAAGCCTTCAAAAAGCAAGCCTGGAGCCGCCATCTTAGGTTCATCTTCCAGAGATTTCCCCATTATTACTTTCACACCAAGTAAACCCACAGTTGATGACAAAAAGTGTCAGACTTTAACAGCAAACGCTGCCAGGCCTCTTCTAGTGAGGTGCAGAAGGTTCTCTGCATCTTTCTGAAATTCAGACAGATAACACCCTGAGGTTTTTTCAAACAAAACGAGCATTACCTTTAGATGAGTGGTGCTCTGGGAGCTTTCCTCTCTGATCCTGCAAGCAGAACAAAGCAGCTGGTATGCCATTAGCCAGTCCCAGGCTGCATTCTACCCAGAACGCAGCACTCTAACATTACAAAATAAATAAACACTAAAGCTCATACCAACCTCAGCACTCGTGGGACACTTGCCATCTGCTTTTTAATCTTCTGGGCCACCACTGATTGTCACACACACAGAAACTAGTTGAGCTGTTAGCTGGCCTCTGATATATCTCCACTGCCATTAGGAGGGGGAGGAGAGCTACACCCCTCATGATAAGGGTTTGCACCTGGGTGAGCCCACATGTTCCTCAGGAGAGCTAATGAGCTAAGTGTACCTTCAGTGCCTGCTTCCTAATCATCTCCAGCTGTCACAAGGAGGGAATTTCAGAGTCTTAAATACTCCTCAGATCACGTAGATGCGTCTATTTTTCAGTTCACTTAGTGCTGCTACAGCATGAAATACCATACACAGCACTACAGACCAGTACTTAAAAATATTTAAGTGCCTCAGAATGTCCACTGTTATTTCCTTGTCTACAGATTGATCTGTGGCTATCGCGTGGGCCACTGGGAATTACCACACAAAGCTTTTCTCTTTGTAATATCCCCAGTGTCACCCTGAATACAGTTGAAGCATTAGTGCTTTCCTTCATTCAAAATCCTCCTAAAAAGCAGATTCCACTTGAGGAATCCCAATTTCTCACATAATATTCAAATTTCAAGCAGGCTACTGTTTGGTCTATAAAACTGTAGAAGCAAACAGAAGCAGAGTAGAAAAAATGCACTGCCTAGCAAAAAAAACCAGAGTTTCCAGAACTTGAAACCACCCAGAGCTGCATTCTGAGGCTGCATGAACAAAATGCAGTTTAGCAAGCCATGCATTAAAGCCAGAAGTTTGATTGCTGTCATAGCTAAGTACTGCACTTAATGTGGCTCTAATTTTCCCAGATGCTCCTGGAGCTAGAACAGGCAGCAAATCATCAGGGCCACCTGCCACCTTTTCAACACCAGACACACAAAGCAGCAACTCTCTTCACGGTCACTTTGTCCATTGTTTTTTGTTCAATTGCTAATTGAATTTCATATTTCTCACAGCAAAATTAGCAGCATCGCTTGTCACTCCAACAAAACAAAAAAAAAACAAGTCTGCTGTATTGCTTTTCAGTGCATGATTCATGAGCTTAGTGTGCTGGGTTCTGTAGGACAATCTCTGTTCTCTCAGGTCTTTCAGCTCATGAAGGGATGTCCTCACCTGAGAACTGCTTCCACTCCACAGCAACTGAAGGGCTGGCTTGATAAATATTCAACACTGTGAATTACTCACTGGGTGTCCTACATGCACTTCTGCTACTGCACAACACTCAGCCTCTCAGATTTAACAGTCCATTCTGTCTACCACTGCTTAGACCTTTCCAGGCTCCACAGGGTAAGAATACTGACTATGGTTTAACATATTTTGGTTTACATTTAGTGTGTAGCATCTGTGTTTTTGCTTACAGATTACTAGCACAGAGGCAGTGATTTTGCAGCATGTTTGCCAGTGATTTGTTGTTTTGATTCACTAAAGATTTACCATTTACATACAAATTTTAAACCACAGACTTTGAAAATTCAGTATCACCCTTTAAAAGACTTGTGAGTTTATTGCAGTAATTGTTACAAGTCAAACACTTTGTTTGCAAACATAATCCCCTCCCTCTGACCATACATTTCACCAGTCAAAACAAAGGGGGAAGATTTAATCTTGAGGAATGGGTTAATCAACAGCAAACTGCTTGCAGCAAATGCAACACTCACCATTTTTTTTCTCCTTTTCTTTCTCAAAAGCATCAATAGCTTTACCAAAATGCCACTGACAAAACACCACAGAAGTCACATTCCATTTTGTAATTGCTAACCCTTCCCCAGCCAGCAGAGAAACTGCAACCAGGCAATGCAAACCCATGCAACCCCATGTCAAAGGGTCTTCTCTTAAATGAAAATGAAGGTGCAGAGAGAGCTCACAGTCCATGTGCTGGCTCCTATCTCCTCTAAGCAGCAAGTCCCAGTTGGAATCCTGCAGCTCCCCCAGCCAGCAAACCAGCTGGCCAGCTGACTGCATTCAGCTCCTCTCTGCTAATCCCCAGCTCCCAAAAGTATCTGCTGTGGCTTCACTTCACAGTTGGCTGTACCCTCTTTCTAAGTTATTTGGCTGCTAAGGATACATCTTTTTTTTTTTTAAGATGCTGGAGCGTACAAGTGTCTGTTCTTTAAACAAGCAGAAATAATTGTAAGTAAAAAAGGAGATGGCTTCATTACAAGCAAATCTAAAAAAAAAAAATAGTAATTCTAAGAATTAGAACATCTCTGACTTGGCTGACCCAGAGATCAGGACACTGCCCAGCAGGTTGTCTAATCTGCTGCCTGTTGATGATTTGCAGGTGAAATAGAAAGCAAACAGAACCACCTGTTTTACTCAGAGGTACATTAAAAAGTAGACCTAGTTTGCCATGTTGCTTAAAATCAGGGGGGGGTGAGGTTAAGATCTCTCTGCAAATAGAATGTTCTACCGTTGATAAGCTATCTGAAAATATTTTCCATCCTCTGCCCACCCTTCCTGGACCATTGCAGCCAATCTACATAATTACTGTGTGCTCACTTACTGAAGGAAATTCCAGAATACCTGTTAGCACTAGAAGAAAAAATATAGATGAAATTCTGTGCCCTCACACATTTTGATGAACGTAATGAAAATTAAGAGTTCATAGGTTTGCAGATATATAAAGAACCAGAATTTGGTTGGGTTAATCCTGACTTTCTTATTAAATCCTATAGTTGTTGTGATTCAATTCAAAGAGCTGCTGAAATACTTGGTCTCATAACTGTGATACTTGAAAATATAGACTGAACAGCATTAGTCACATTAAGAGTTAACAGAAGTCCAAATAAATCCCATTAGAAGATGTACTTTGCAGCATGCATGTATATAAGGAGAAACATGAAGATAATATCTCTTCTGAATGCAACACTTGAGAGGCTGTTATTCTGCCTAAATCTTCAAAAAGTTAAAAAAAAATAATTGGAAAAGGTTCAGACAAGCTTCCTAAGACTGATTCAAGGTCTGCAGTTTGAGATTTAAAAAGCTTTGTTTACTTAACTTTTCAAATGCAAGGTTTTTTAATCTACTAAACAAAGGCATAATGATATGCAGAGAGTGCAAGCTGCAATTAGATAAATTTCCTGTTATAAATAATATTTTTTAATAGTAAAATTGACTGCCTTTGAATAACTTGCTTTCTCCCCCATTCCTTCCACTTATTATGCTTTCTTTATCTGAAACCATGAATTTTCATGCTTTTGTTTTTCTTACTCTCTCTTCTGTTGGGAGTCAAGTGGGAAGTGAGCAAGTGGCTGCACGAGTGCTCAGCTGCTGGCCAGGCTCAGTCCACAACATTCATACTCTCCTACCACACAGACAAGCCCAAAACAGGGATAAGAACTAAATGATTAAAAAAATAAAATAAAATACAATAAAATACAATACAATAAAATACAATACAATAAAATACAATACAATAAAATACAATACAATACAATACAATAAAATAAAATAAAACATAAAATAAATATATAAACACAAACATAAAACATATCTAGGCATCAAGGACATATGAATAACTGAAAAAAATATAAGCAGCTGTCACAGTAACGTCACAAACTTAACGAAGTGGTTTGCCCTGTATGTCCCAATCCTCTTAAAATCCAAATTTTCATTTTGTCATGCAACAATCATTGTCCAGGAAAAAAAGGCAGTAGGAAGTGTTTTTCTTGCCTTTTTTCTTTCCCAAGGAAATGCAAAATTGACATTTACTTAATTTTACAACCAGTATAAACATGTTAGTTATTAAACATGTTAGTTATAAAATTGTAGTGCCTCCTGAAATCTGGCACAGAGAAATGATCTTCTGGTCTCTCAGTACAGGAGGTAGTAGGAGATAAAGTAGTAAAAATTTTCAATAGTTAAAAACTCTTTTTTTAGGCAGGTGAAAAAGAGTCACTTGCAAATTTCTCCGAGTTCTGTTTATATATTTGAGTTCTCCTCATAAAAAATAATAGATCACCTATTTCAACATGTCCATCTCAGCTTGCCCATCCCCAGCACTGCCCTCAAGGATGAAGACTCAGGAGATAAAATGAAGCTCAGCCCTTCCTTTCTCATTATTGTCCTTTTCTCAGTCCAGTGTACTAAAGGGAAACTTCACTGATGTTTGAATTCATCAGGTTTCAGTCTAGAACCCACGCAACATTTTTGTGCCTATTTTAAGGTGTTGTAAGGAGACAAAGTCTATAAAATATCTATTAAAAATGCACACATTTATTTCTGTGATTTCTTAGACTTCCAGCAAAACATGCCACTTGTGGAAAGATTAACTTCCTTAAAAATTCTGTTCTACTCTACAATCCCATTGACTCCTACTATTCATACACAAATTAAATAACAGCCATTGACATTTTGACAGTGCAGAAGAATTTGTAGGCAATTTTAATGATGGAAAACCTACCTCATCACACTTCTCAGGGTTCCAAATTGATCTTTGGCAGCGAGGCTGATAATTTGATTGTTCTGTAAGGTACAAATGCATAATTTCCAAACCAGAAATCATTTCACAGAGAAATGAATGAAATGCAAATGAAGTCCTTTTACAACATGTTAATACATAAAGTAATACACACAGCTCTAATTTAATAAGTATAATAAAGAATACAGATCATCTAAATATCCAATTAAAAGAGGATTTTCACATCAAAACATACATAGTGGTAGGATATAGTCCATTGCACCATTAATCAGAAACAGAAGATATTTAGTCTATCATGACCTGATAACTCTATTTCACTGACCACCTCTTGTTAATATTGAACCCCTTAGATAATCATCTTATTTAGTATATTTATATTAAATGTAGTATATTTAACTGCCTCCATGCATGTCTTCAGTGGGGAATTAGGCTGGCCATTTAACAGCCAGGACTCTTCCCTAATCCTGTTGATTTATGCCCAATAATTAAAAATCTGTGAGCAGCTGCATTGTTGGATGTCCAAATAAACTGCACCAAAATGGATCATTGGGATGTTGTGGCCTTAGTGGACAAAGTGAAAGAGCATTTTTAATCAACACTTACACTTTCTTGTACATTTTATGAGTTAATAGGGTTCAATTAACATTGCCAAGTTGTGCATTGCTTGTACTCATCTCTGGGGCTTTGAAAAGTTGAGAAGAAAGCTTAATGAATGGTTGAACAGTTATACTGGTACCCTAGTAATTAGAGAACGGGTAATTAATGTGCATCTGTGGTAGGCTCTGGGGTACTGTCAGTGACCCTGCAGTGTGGTAGAAAAAGGAAATTATGAGCTTGGCAAGGGAATACAGCTTTTCCTATTTTCTTAAGTTTTAGATCTACATCTGTATTTAATTAAAAGGAGAAATGAATTACCATTAACAACATTAGGCAACAAGCTATGATTGGTTAAGGTCCACATGGACTGTGGAACTGATGAAAACTCAGGAGATCCAGTAAGATTTTGTGGGAAATTTTTTTCTAGTGTCTGAAGGACTTTTCACAGAAAATACCAGACTTTTAGAAACAAAAAAGCTTACACATTGGAAAGCAGACTAGTGAAAAAATAGATGTATTTTTATACGACTTCCACTGTTAGCAATTTTTATTTTTATTTGAGTGTGTCAGGACACAGATGAGTCCCTCAGCCAAACCAGTGGTGCCTCTGGAAAAACGCATTTAAGAAGGGTCAGAAAATAGGAGAGAAATTATAGACAGAACACCAAGGTCAAAAGGAGGGGGTGCAGCAGAGCAGGCATTCCCTGCAGCCTGTGAAGCCCCTGTATGCTGGAGCAGAGGCTAAGGGGGAGAAAACAGGAGTGGCAAAGATGAGCTCTTGTGGACTGACTGGAACTGCCTCTCCCTCTGCTGCCTGAGGGATGGGGACAGGGAGGATGTCAGCCTCTCAAACAGATGAGGCAGTTACTCAACATGAGATTTATTCAAATTAAAAGTTGTTTCTGGGCATTAGGGAAATATTTTTGACTGAAAGAGTGGTCAGACACTGCAATAGGTTGCCCAGGGAGGTGATTGAGTCCCCATCCCTGGGTGTGTTTAAGGGTTGTTTGGATGTGGTTTGGAGGAACTTTGGAGAGTAGGGAAAATAGTTGGACTGGCTGAACCCAAGGGGCTTTTCCAACCCGATTCTGTGATTTGTACCCTACTCAAACTGGTGTGTGAGATATCTGGAAACCTCTCTCCATGTGTTTAACTGGCTGAGGACCTTGCCTGTCAAGCCCAGGCCTTGGCTTTCCTGTCCCTCCACCAAGGTGTGAATGTGACTGGTCACTGTGCACATGGGTGTGCTTTCAACTTCACCTTTTTCCTTTCAGCAGTTGGAGAAGTTTTGAATAAGACTTTTAGTCTTTATTGGAGTGGGCACACCTGACACATGGAGCTGGGAGTGGGTTAAGAATGGTGTTACTTACATATTTGGGGTGGGTTTTTTATTGCTTCTCTGTACCTGAATTAATAATTCTATTTTTATTTTGTTAATTTTCCCCAAGTAAAGGATGTTTTGCCCATGATGGTAGCTGATAAGCAATCTCCCTCTCTTATCTCAGCCCACCAGTCTGGGTTTTTTCTCCTCTTGTCATGCTGAAGGGGAGAGTAGCTGAGTGGGAATTTGGCCCAGGGCTACCTCACCACAAGATGTTACTATTTTAAACCCAGTAAGATCTGTTCACTTCATTTTAGAAGAAACATAAAAAGCATCTTCTTCATGATACATTTAGTTCATACAAGCCTTGCACAAATTAATAATACTGGAGAAAGCTTATTGAAGGGCAGCCCTCACAGATGTTCCAGATGACTAGGTAAGCTGATGCACTGGTTTCTAGAGGGATTCAGATGAAAATTGCTTTTACCTCCTGAAGCAAAATAACATTCCATATTTCACATGATAATAAAATGTATCCTCAGGGTAAGTTGTCTGTATTTTTAAAACAAAACACAATTCAATTAGTATGCAAAAGTGTAGTAAAATTTTATGGGAGCAAGTAACTCTCCTGAGCTTACTCTTTTAGCAGATTTTAATACCTTTTGTAACAGCACACTAGACATTTTTGTTTGTATGTTTACCAGGGCCAGTTACACTCTCAGTTTAAAACTTCAAGGCATCCTAGCAGTCTGATCATGCAAGTTTGGTCATGATGGGCAGCTTGAAAATTGTAGTTATAAGGTGATGCATGAGCATCTCAGAAAAACCTTATCCATTTTTCACCACCATGTTTGTGTTAGACAGGGATAGTTTTGCAGATAGGAAGCAGTGACTGAGCATTAATGTTAAAGGCTCTAACAGAAACATTTCAGTTAAGTGTGGTTTTCAGCGCAAGTTATTAAATGGTTGTTGCTATTATCAGACTTGTATCGGTCACCAGAGCCAACATAACTGACATGGAAGATGGAAAAAGTATCTGAAAAGGTGATAAAAATATTGAGTACAATAGAAAAAGAAGAGAATATATGATTGCATGGAATGTAGGATCGCTAGAAAATAAAAGTGTGGGAGGAACAGATGTGCCCAGAACCAGCATCTGCTCACATTTTTATCACAAAATTACATAAGGAAATATACACGTATCCTGTTGTTTGTTTTCGGTTTGTAAATTAGCAAGTTAGATTTTGCAGTAAAAATCAGCAAGTGCATTTCTCAAAAAAAAAAAATAATTAAAAAATATAGTTCCTATTCTAAAAATGTTGTTTCTTTATTGTTTATTTTCTTAAAACATTGCAGAAGTCCTGCCTGTGTTGGTGACAATAAAGCACAGAATACCATCTTGTGCTCTCCTTCTTTCACAGTGGTCTGTAAAACTGGGCCAAAGAGAGGGCACACTAAAGAATATTGAAGATGAGAGGACTTGATTCTACTGCAATGAGACAGCTTCACACCATCTAGGCTTCCTAACATTGCAATTTTTCATAGTAAATATGGGAAAGTAAAAATCACGTTGCAAAGTTAATTTGCTCAGGCAGCAGATGATAAAAGGGAAGTATGAAACAAGCACCTTATTTCAGTTTACATTTTTTTTTTCTTAATTTAGAGATATTCTGTATTGTTTAGATGATTGTGCTCAACACCACTGTGCACTTTTTAAAACTAAAGGAAATAAAAAAATAAGAAAATAATCATGTATTGGAAAATAGATTACCTTATTTCATTTTTATTTTTAAATTTAACTTTAAAGCAGATTTTTTCTTGACTTTTAAAATGAGGATGTTAGGTCTGTTCCTCTATATGCAATAAACAATGTCTCAGTGTTTATCTTCTAGACCAGACTTTTTTTCTATTCACTTTTACAGATCATTACTATGGTCCCTTGCTCCTGTAGTAATAAAAGTTCTAAATAATGGAATACATAGTGGCTCATTGACCACTGCCAAGTAATGCACAAAAATGTCAGGATAAAACAAGAATGTGACTTATATATGTTAATCTAGCATAATTTTAATTAATTCTTTGGTCAATCTGATTTTCAGAGATTCTGAGAGCTCTGACATCTTTCAATGACTTCAAAAGAATATCCCAGTACTTACTATTTCAACAAAGTCAGTCCATGGTTCCTGCTTGATTTCTTTTGGACACATTATGCCCCTTACAGTTAAATTCTACTTTTCCAGTTTCCTTGACACCCGAAGTGAGAAATGGTTTCTGGCTGCAAACACATGGTAGTTTTTCTCTTATGCAATGTCCTTAACTGAAAAAGCCAAAGTGAATGTGCTGCAGTGAACTCTAACTTCAGGTGTCACTTCTCTCCACAGTCTATTCTCATTCTACCCAATTTCTCCTTCCAAAGAAAATTATATTCAGTTGCTATAACCTTTAAGTAAAAGGAATTTGGCAGTACATTTAGTTTCATTGTGGTGGGCAGATTATTTCTGTTTGTTAATTTCTGAAGGAAATTAATGTCACGAATTTGGCCCAAAAATATTCTGTTGCTTTGTCGGAATCTATCCAGGTATGTGTTCTTGCTTTGTGCCAAGGGAATAATAATCCACTTTGAATAAAAAATGCTGTGTTAATTCAAAAGAGCCAGCAAAATACTGATTTTTTGCTTCCAACTCTAAGATTAGTCACTGGAGCACAAACAATTTCAAGATCAGTTTTCAATTTTTTTTCCATTTTAAGTACGTGGTAGAAATGTCTCACAACCTCAACTAAGCACAGGCATAGCTATAACAGTTTTGGTTTTTTCCTTCACCTTTCTTATCTAGGGTTACTTTTTTGGTTGAGAAACTTTGGAAGTTAGTGTTTTATTTTATTGCTGCTCTTCTCAACTAAAAAGCAAAGAACAGGGAAATATCACACTTTAGATAGTTGCATTATTGTTAGACAAACATTAATAAAAAATAAAATAAAATTACATTTTCGTATTGCAGTTCTGAAGGACTGACATCAGTCTGTATTCTTTTTATCTCTTCCAAAGCCAGACTCACAGGAAACTTCATTTAGGAAACTATGCTTTCAGAAGTATGAAAACTCATTTTCAACATAAAAGATGCCTAAGCTGAACCAACTTCAATGCAGTGATTTTTTTGTATCATGGCAGACATCTGTCCACTTACGATCTAGAATTTTGCTACCTGTGAGATACCAAAACAACTGGACTCATGTAAATAGTCATCTCCAGGGAAAACTCCTACTTTAATAACAATCCACCCAGAAGAGATCAGCCCAGTAACACAATGAGAACTTCTGAGTGACTCATTGCTTGGATTTAAGAGTTTAAATATTACAATATTATCATAATAATATGATAAATAATATATATTCTAGAATAAT
>JANHGL010002815.1:0-43521 GCA_024611195.1 Ceyx melanurus
GGTCACACAGCCGGTGAGAATCTTCTCGATCCCACGAGAAGGAAACTTCCAAGCAGTAGTCATTTTAGCATCCACAGGTCACCATTGGAAGGGGAGGGAAGGGAGGACTCAGGGTGGCTGCTGGCACTGGTGCATTACCAGACTGCTGACACAAAGTCAACCTACCAATGTGTCACCATCTTTGTCACCTTCACCAATGCCCCACTGGTGACTGCCAGTCCCCCAAAACCAGGGCTGTCATCAACTACATCCTTCCTACACCTCAGGCCTTGTGGTGCCCAAGAGGATGAAATTTTAACTTCCAGGCATCCCCTCTCCCAGCAGCCTGCCTTCATCAGCATTTTCCTCTCCAAACTGAGATAGAAATAGTTACAGCTCCGGACAGTTGATTATTTAAAGCTGTCGGGAGTGTTTAATTTAACCCTGGATTCATCATCCACAGCTTGTTTCCATCCACTAGACACCCATGCTCCCCCTCTCAGTGTAAACTCTGCTGCTGCTGAGCTCTTCACCTCCAGGCAGATTTGGGCAGAGGTTTACAGGCAGGGGACATGACCCTGCCATATGTTTCCCCCAGTGTCCCCGCTCCAACAGGCACAGCGAGGGATCTCCCCACACCAGAGGCTGCGGGCACAGCTGGGGTGGGAGCTGCTGCTGGGATTCTAGCTGTGTGTCAGGAGACAGACGTGCTAAGTCTCTCACTGCTGCCTGGCTTAATAGAGAGGAGCCCCGAAGTCTTGGGTGAATGACATACAGGGGAAGGACTTATTACTGGGAGTCATCCTCCAACAGTTGTTTCCTTCCTTGTCCACTTTGAGCCTCTCCAGCAAGATTTCTCACCTTTTCTGACCCTGCACCAGCAATTCTGGGGCTCTGGGTTCCTCCTGAGAGTGACTTCAGCTCCTGCCACCATCAAATCTGCCTTGGTCATATCCAGGGCAAGGAGATCGACTGCTGGCATTTTTTATATATATATATATATATATACAGGAGTGTGCACACCTGCCCCATTGCCCCTGCTGCAGGCATGTGAAGCATCCACAGAGATGGCCCCACAGCCATGTGTGAGCATGTCCCCAAGGCAGGAGCAGTGCCCTGCTTGCCTTCCACAGAATCCTGACCCACCCTGGCATCCTCTGGAGCTCTGGGTCATGAGAAGTTCCTCTCAGAGATGGCTTAGCCCAAACCTAAGCCCAGAACAGGCCCTGTTCCATTTATAGAAAGCTGCAATTAGAGGCCAGCATTTTCCCAAGTCCTCTGGCAACTGAATGCACATTGGCAAGGGAAAAAAAAGAATCCCTGTCAAATCCCAGGCATGTCCTTGTGCTGATGCCTGAGATAGCAGTGCTCTCTCAGGCCATGGCTGCAGGTCAGCAGGATGGGTCTGGGAGAGCCCACTGCAGGCAGTTGAACACAGGGAAGACTTGAAATTGCTGGAGCAACCCCGACAGAGAAAGCCACTGGGAAGGTGTTTGTAAGGGAATCGAGGGCAGTACTGCCTGTTAATGGGTCCCCAGCATGGCTGGTAGTTTCCTCCCTGGGAATCCCTCCTCTCCACTATCAATGTATCAAGCAATGAGCAATTTAAACCTGACTAAGTTCATCATGTTTGTGGGTTGGTTTTTTTTCCCTAGGCAGATGTTGAGCTGTTGAAAAGTCTACTCAGGTAAGAGGTAGATGGGTTGAGAAAGCATCCCCATACTAAAGAGAGGAAGAAAATCACATAGCCACCACCATGAGGTCACATCCAGGTCCCAGGGTGGTGCCAGGTCTCCTGTGATGGGGGAAGGCTTCAGAGCACAGCAGGTCATGCTGTCCAGAGAGAGAGCAAGGCAGTAATTAGGGCAGGATCTGGGCAGGAGAGGAGCTGTGCCCAGGCCCAGTCACAGGCTGCTGCCTGTTCCCTGCCTGCCAGGAGGAAAGAAATTCCAAGTTCACGAGCCTGAAACCTCCCCCGAAGCAGTGCTTGCATGGTCCTTCTTGTGGAAGGCAGAACCCAAGGCAGTTGGAAAGGCGTGGCTGCACCATTCCTCCCACAGTCCCTCACCAGGATAGCAGAAATCCTCTGTGCCATGTGCCAAGAGCATCTGGGAAGGAATGAGCCAAAAAAGCTCATTTTAAATCTTTCAGCCATGAAACAGGAAGAATTTAATATGCAGTAAGAGGGGGAGTTAGTTGGAGCTCCTGAGTGGCAGGTGGGGCAGACAGTGCAGACAGTCCACAGGTGTCCCAGCCACAGCTGCCTTTCCCAGTACTCAAACTTTCCCTGTGAGCACCAGCTGCTCTCCAGGTCCCAGAGGTGGAGGGTGTCCCAGCAGAGACCAGCATGGCTCATAGCAAAGGACTGTTCAACCAGTGAGACACCTGCCTCTGAGCCCTGCTTTCCCTCCCAGCCCTGACAGTTTGCCCTCTTGAGCTCCACAAGACAAGCCGTGTCTGCCCCTGAGCTGTTGCTCACCAGGGAGGGCTGGGTCCTGGCCCATGACAGCTCCCAGGTGCTCTGCTCAGATAAACATTGGTGAGAAGCTTGTGGCTGGTGCTGCAGGATCCCCAGCCTATGCCCTGCTGTCCCAGCCCTCTGTGGCCATGACCTCTTCTCGCAGCAGGCTTCCCAGCAGCCCTCACTCATTTTGCATTTCTGGAGATGTGCAGGATGTTGGCCACTTGATTTTCATGGGTCCATCAGGCAGCCGGCCTGATGTTTTCTGGGGGATGAACTGCCCACAGACCTAATGAGCTGTCACTCATCATCCATCGAGCACCCTCCCCAGCTAGGAGCCAGCAGAACATTTGCACAGCAAACTGTGGTGCAGCCTTTCCTCTTTTCTGCTTGCAGCTGTTGGCGGAGATGGCATCTCAGCCCTGGACCTTGGTGCTGTGAGTGCAAGTTCCCCCTCCCCACTGCCTAGAGCCAGAATGCCTCTCGCCGTACTCCTCCTCTGCCTCCTCCTGCAGCAGCCAGGTAGCAGCAAGGCATGGAAGCAGCATGCCCCACGCCTCCGCCTCGCCTACAAAGGTAAGGGTGGAGTTTTTTTTTGTAGAGTCTACACCTTGCCTGGGAGAGCTGGGAGAGCACCCTGCAGACAAGGAGCAAAGGGGGAGGATGGGGCTTGAGGGAGGCAAGCAGTAGCCCCACGACTGCAATATTTTCACATGTTGGGGCCACAGAATGTTTCATGGATGCAGCTTCAAGCACAGCCCCTGAGGATGCTGCACTGATACTGCTGACATCAGAGAAGGAGGCTGAGCAGGGAGTGTCCTGTCCTGCTCCAGCACAACACCAGGACCAAAAGGGATGTCTCCTTCTGCTCAGACTCACTTTGGACATCTTACTGTGTGTCCTGGGCTGCATCTGAGCTGGGCAGCCCCAGGGGAATGTCCCTTGTCTTCACACAGTGCAGTGGGGACACTGAAACCCAGATAGTGATGCTGGTGCCCTTCCCCTGCCTCCCACAAGCACAGCCCTGCCCAAACTCAGCCCTTCTGCCTTTACCCTTCCTTTCCTGCCAAGGAGAGACTGATCCATCATGCAGACCTTCCCTCCTGCATCTGACTTGTCTGTTTAGATTAGGAGTTCTTCAGAAAGGTACAATTTGCTCTTCTTGTGCCCAATGAAAAGGGGGACCTGCTGTCAGTGAGCTGAAGATGCAACACAAGCAGACTGGCAGGTAGCACAGTACACAGTCCATCAGAGAGGGGTGCAAAAAGGGAGTCTCCAAGGAAAGGGTCTCTACAGGGGAATGATGTGAGCAGTTAGTGCAGAGTCCTGCTAATCTAGCAGTTGGTCACCCTGCTCTGAACCGGAATCATGGACTTGGCCAATTAACCTGCTTTCAGCTTCTCCTATGTGAAAAAGAGCAAGTAGCTTTAAAGTACAGGCTTAGCACACCCCCAGTGCTGCCCTCAATGTGGCAGTCAGCCAGGCTCAGACAACCCTTCTCCACACTGGTGAGGTAGCAGTGCAGCTTCCCATGGACATCCCACTCAGGGTCTGGGCCCATCCTCTTGGCCTGCTCCATCACCCTGACCATCTGCTCTCCAGGCAGCAAGGTGGAAGATGTCCTCAGCTTATGCTGGAGAGGGCTGGACACAGTGGCAGGGTCTGCCCTTCCTTAGAGCTGGAGAAGGCAGATCAGAGCTGCTGGGGCAGCAGAAGCACACAGAGATTGCTGACTTCAAAGCTCCACAGTGTACTGGGGCCAGACATATCAAAAGCCCTCAAGTCTTGGGCAGAGGCAGAAGAGGAAGCTCCCAGCATCAGGAGGGCTCAAGGACAATAAAAACAATGGCAGGGGATGTGACTCATGGACAGCACAGGGCAGGTTCAAGGACACAATGCCTTGAGAAGTTTAGGTTTAAAAACCCCTAGGAAAATAAAAGAAAACAAACAACAACCAAAAAACCCCCAAAACAAAGCAAACAAACAAAAAACTAAAAGAGGCTTCTGAGAATCAGACTCTGGGATCAGTCTTGTCCTCAGATCCCAGCATGGGGGAGGCAGGCAGAGCCCTCGGCAGGGCCAGGGCAAGAAGATGCAAGCAGGCTTGCAAAAAGGAAATGACAGCACTGAAGGCTAGGAGAGCAAAGGAAGGATGGGGCATGGGGCTCAGGGCCAGGAACAACAGCAGTGGCTCCCACCCCATCGAGGAGGTGAGGAGGAGGTTTATAATAGCTCACCGGCAGTGATGGCCTCGCCAGAGGCAGCTCAGGGTTAGCTGGGTCAGGCTGGGTCAGCCCTGACGCTTCCTGGAGCAGAGCCTCAGTTTTCCAAGACCATAGAGCTGTGATGGAACCACAGCACATCTCTCAGCTCCTCTCACAGTAATAGCCCAGTGCAGTCACAGTTAGGAGCTGGCAAATGGGTCTTCTGCCAGCCTTTGATAGGCAGTCAATCCAGCCGGGCAGGACCCAGAAGCCACCATGTGGCACGTGCTCAGGAGAGCAGGAGGCTGGTAGCTCTCTGGTTATCGGCACCAAAACTGCACTGGCACATCTCTTATCAGCCACAGCAGTGAGGGACTGCAGCCTGATTTAGCACCCAGCCTCACCTGGGCTTCAGGGCTCTCCTTCATGGTGTGCTCTGCCTGGTGGCTGGGGGAAGGGAAGAGGGCAGCCCTCCAGCACAACCAGGCTGTGACCCCAGGAAGCCCAGGGTCACCCTGCACTGCGGATTCTGTAGCTAAGGGGCAGGAAGAGATGATGGATGAGACAAGGCGGTTACAGTGGTCCCAACAGTAAAGAAAAACACCGTGGCCTTGGAACATAATGGACACAAAGGAGAGGATGTTTCTCTGGGCTCACCCATCAGTTTAGCCACTGAACAGCTTCTGCAGAGACTGTCATGTTCCCTGTCTCAGGGCTCGGGGTTTGCATCCAATACCGTGTGGATAGAGCTGGACTGGGGGCAGGAAGAGGCTGCTTTTTGTGCAGCATGCAGGATCTGGATCCACAGCACTCCATGTCCCCTTGGTGAGGGAGCAGAACCATGCCACAGAGTTCAACTCAGACCACCATGGTCATGAACCCTGTCAGAGGTCTTATGGTGCAAATGCAGGGCACCAAGTTCTTCCTGGGTCCTTCCATGTACTATCACAGCAGCAGAGAGGACTCCTCCATCATCCTGCATGACCTTGTCCTTGGATGGGGCTGGGACAGGTCATAGTGTGAATAGTGGGTGATGTTCTCTGGAACCAGCCTTATCCTCACACCACTTAATTACACCCAGGTACTGAATGAACCTTGGACATTCCCTCCCACCCCAACCTGACTTCCTAGTGCCCTGCCTGACATTTCCTCCTGGATCGGGCAGGTTCTGGGAGCACTGGCAGACACAGGGAGGTGGGTGATACACAACAGCCTGCTGGGGACTCAGCAGTGACAATGGCCTGTGTGCAGGGACAGGAATTGAGCTGTTAACCCCATTCAGCTGGTGGGAAATAACTTGGAAATCTGCTCCCCCCCATATCAATGACACCCAGAGGAGAGCCCTTCAGCACCCTAGGGTAGGGGAGAGACTAGTGGGGCTGTGCACAAGCTTTGCAGGAACAGGAGAAGGGCCAAGAGCTCTCTGACAGAGCTGAGAGCAGCTCCTGGCTGGGGAGGTTTAGTGTTCCACAGTGACCAGAGTTCTGACTTTGGAGGAAGGGGAGAAGGAAACACTAGCTGGGAGTGAGCCTGGCGTGGATCCGGGCACGGACCCTGTCTGCAGCCTATGACCCAGCAGGTCCTTTCCCTGCACGGACGAGCAACGTCAGTGGCATTTCCAGCTCACAGGCACTGGCCCCACTTCCCCTCTGCCCTGGAAACGGGGTGGAAGGAAGAGAGACGCAACCTCCTGGGTCAGACTTCCCTTTGAACAGAGCTGTGCCCATACCCACGTACACCCCACCTGCAACCAGGGCTGCACGTTCACCCATGCTCCCAGCCACCTGGCCAGCATCAGCTCCCCTTTACAGCTTCCCTCAGTTCCTGACACACTGCTTCAATCTACATGATTGGGGATAATTTCTCAGTCTGAGTCTTGCAGATTACCCCAGGTTTCCAGCCACACTCCACCTTCCTCCAGTCCTCATGCAGCAGCAGCCCATCCCCATCTCTCCTTCTCACCAGCCCTGGTTTTGCACCTCGCCCTGCACAGCACCAAAGCCAAGAGCAGCTCTGCCAGCGTAGCCAGACTTCACCCCACCCCTAGCAAAATCCTGATGCTGTCGAAGAGGAAGGTGATGATTTTTGGAAGTAAAAAGGTCCAGCTCAGTACAGGTCTCCCCTGCCTTGATCCCTCAGCACAGGCGCTGTCTGGAGTGGCAGCTGCTGTGCTGCCATGTCCCGTGCGGGAGCCTGGTGAATGCTCCCCCTGACAGACAGCCCCAGAACCTGCTGCTGAATGTCACAGACCAATGCAGGCCCTGCAGATATAGTTTCAGGAGTGGTTAACCAAGAGACAAGAGATTATTGTCCTTCTCACATACCCACGTGTCTGGAACTGAGCCGGCGGGGGGGGGGGCGGGGGTGTGTGCTGGCTGCTTCTGCACAGGAGGAGCTCCAGCCAGAGCAGCAGAGGCTTTCCCACTGCTCTGTCTGCTCCCCAGAGAGCGTGTTGAGTCCATGACACACTTCCACTCTCAGCAAGGTGGCTCTTCCCTCCGGCACTGCCAAAGGGGTGCTCCTAAAGACCCTTTTCCTGAGCCAGTCTACTGCTAGATTTAGGTTGTTTTAGGACACAGCAGGAGCTCTGAGCAACCTGCTCTAGTTACAGGTGTGTCTACTCACTGCAGGGGAGTTGGATGACGTGCTTTAAAGGTCCCTTCCAACCCAAACCATTTTATGATTCTATGAAATCTGGGGAGGTGGATGCAGGGTCAGAGTGGCACCCAGGGCACAGCTGGAGACTTCCCTTCCAAGCTCCTTAGGCCAGTGATGGGTCATCCATCTTTTTTACTGTCCTGATGCTCCCACCCACCTCCCTATGTGGGAGATAAAACCCAGCACAGACTAAAAAGACACTATAGACTAAAAAGCTCGGAGGTGTCTAGTCTGGGATGTGATGGCTGTGTCTCTATACAGTCTCTCCTTGAGGGGATGCTTTGCCCCAGCAAATAACCAAAATCTTTTTTATGTGAACTCTTGATCTGAAGCCTGGGGAAAACACATTGGGAGGTAAAGCATGCAACTCACCTTGATTCTCAGTCCTCTCCCCACAGTTTTGGGGTGCAGAGACTTTGGGGCTCCAAGAATTTATCTGAAATAAATGCCTTTCATGCTGGAAGCTGAGAAACCTAGGCTCCTTGGGCTGGACCACTGTCCTTCCCCATGCCCTGCAAACCAACCCAGCCCAGGGCAAGGTCAGGGTGATTTTCCTCTTTGTAGGGGGTGACTCACTGTTTTGTCCAGGTAGGCTCATGGGATGAGGCCTCATGGTGACCTTTGGGGTACAGAGGGTGGTGTTTTTCTGCTAAGGCAGTGACAGGAAAGTTGTGTTCCCTTGGGGCAGGGGTGAGTATCCAGAGCTGTCCTGGAGAAGGACCACAGAGCCTCTGTTTGCTTGTTGTGTTGCTCATGGATAGGTTTCTCTTTCTCCTACCTTGCTCTCCTCAGATCTACTGAAATCCAACAGCTCTCGCCTGCTGCTGGCCTCAGGGGATGGGATGGATTTCCAAGCCCTCTTGGTGGATGAAGACAAGGGCTGGCTGATGGTGGGAGCAAAAAACCACATCTTCCTGCTCCACCTAGACCAACCCAGCAGAGAGCCTGAGAAGGTCAGTTGCTGGGAGGAGGCTGTGAGTTCAACCCTGGCCAGGCTGGTCTCTTCCTCCCTGGGAGCTGCTCCTTGTTCCAGTGCTGGGGTGTGGAGGTGGCTGTGCTCCGAGGTGGTATATAATGTCACTGGAGGCACATTTACACCAGGATGTTTCAATCAGTGGTGTCAACACATCCCTAGTGATGTTGAGCCCCAGTGGGACAGGCTGACAATGGGGAGGGACAGGGTGTCCTGGCCAGGAGAGGAGACCTGGATGGACCTTGGGCAGGGGTGAAGGAGCACTGCCCAAGAGCCCTGCTATCACACCTAATCCCTGCCGCTGTTGCCAGAGCTACAACCACCCCAGCAGCGAGACCGCTAATGTCATCCCAAGACATCCTGCTGGCAGGGTGCACAGCTCCAGCCCAACAAAAGGAAAGCCCATTAAGGCTCTGCAGCCTGGTGTTCCCATGGGCTGGGATCCAGGAGAGCCTGCCCACCAACTGGGTGTGCCGTGGCCCACCCAGGCTCTGTCCTCACGCCAGATTTGCTCTGAACCCATTTGGCAGAGTGCCTGCTGAGCTTGGCTGGGCTCTGGGGACCCGAGGGGGTTTCAGACCTGTTGCAGAGCAGCCCCATGTCCTCACTGATCCTGGCAGTGCCTTTTGGCTGAGCTTGTTCCCATCAATGCCCATGGGAGCTGGCCAGCCCAGGCAGGTCAAGGAAAGCAGGGTCTGCATTGGAGGGGTCTCTGTGTTGCAGATTTTCTGGCCAGCCTCTAGGGAGCAGGTCGAGCATTGCCAGCTGGCAGGGAAGAATGTGAAGGTAAGCAGGGCTGGCAGCTCCTAGCTCACGCCCTTTTGCCCTTGGTCGTGGGTACTAAACACCTATGTCATCCCAAAAGGGAATGTGGGGTCTCCCTGAGATGAGGGTGTTGAGCCAGACAGAGTTAAGTTCAGTTTGCCAGTTGCTGGGACAGGATCTGGCCAGGCTCCCACATCCCAAGCAGATATGCCATGGGGCTGGGCATGAGTGCCCAGACCTGGGCTCAGCTCACTAACAAACATCTCCCCTGGAGCAGACAGAGTGTGCCAACTTCATCCGCCTCCTCCAGCCCTTCAACAGGAGCCACGTGTTCGCCTGCGGGACCGGCTCCTACCAGCCCGTCTGTGCCTTCATCCAGCTTGGTGCCTGGGGGAAGGTGAGGAACAACCTGGCCAGCCATGTCCCCATTGCAGGTGGCAAGAGACCCCTCAGCCTGTCCCCATCCTCTTCCCAAGGACTGTCAGGGAGGGGCACATGGCAAGATGCAGCCCTGGCTGGGCAGTGCCAGGGTGCCCCATGGTGACAGGACGTGGTTCTGGCAGGCCCCTCAAGAAACCTCTGTTCACTGCAGAGAGAAGCACCCTGGCCTCCTCCCCATTCTGCTCCACATGCCCAGCTTGTTTCCAGCCTCTGTCTGGGCTGACATCTCCCTTTGTCTCTGGCAGGGTCCTGGGGCTTCCCCCATGAGATTGGTGACCCACTCCTTGGAATCAGGGCGAGGACGGTGCCCCTACAGCCCTCAAGAACCCTTCACAGGACTCCTTGTTGGTAAGAGGGAGTGGGGAGCAGAGGTGATGCTGGAAGGTGGGAGCATTGGGAATGATCTGTGCTGGGAAGAGATGGCAGCAGTGCCTGTGTCCCTGCTCTGCTGCACAAGGCTGTGATCCTGGGCTGGTGCCCAAGTGTGTGTGAGTGAAAGGAGCCACCTCACAGAGACTGGTGCTGTCCCAGATCACCCTGACCTCACGGTTCCTTCCCATAAGGGTGAATGCAGGGTGTAGATGGAGCGGCATGCACATAGGATGTGTGGTGTCACCAGCCTGCCCACCTCATACTGGCACTGTGGAAGGGCTAGGCAGGTTGGGGGCTTGAAGACATACTGAATCATGGGTCTGGGGGAGGCTCCCAGGCAGGCTGTACCACCTCCCCAAACCTCCAAGGAGCATCCTGCAGCAACATCTCAACTGACCCATGCCCCCTCTGACCCCACAGATGGGGAGCTCTATTCAGGTACATCCAGTGACTTCATGGGCAGCAGTGCTGCCTTCTTCCGGACCTGGGTTCATGGGGCCGAGCAGAGCTACATCCGGACTGAGCAGAACCAGGACCACTGGCTGCATGGTAGGAGCAGGGGGATCCACAGGGCACAGGGTGCTCTTCTGCCTGCTGGGGAGAGGCTGGGGCCAGCACTGGGTGGAAGCTGAGGTCTGGAACCCTCCTCCTCTCTGGGTGGAAGCACTGATGAAGCCTCTGGCGAGACCCATGCCCCATGTTTCAGCACACACTCTGCAGCCTGAGCACCAGGGTAGGAGGGTGTTCATGGGGTACCCTGTGTACCCTCAGTGTCTCACAGTGCTCCCAAGGGCATTACAACAGGGTTGGATTAGGGCACAGGGCCATGTTGTGCTGCTCCTTCCCCCACAGAGCCTGCGTTCATTGGTGCCTATGCCATCCCTGATACCTATAATCCACACGATGACAAGGTCTACATCTTCTTCCGCGAGACAGCCATGGAAGCTGGGCAGTGGGAGAGGCGGCACATTCATGCCAGGGTGGCCCGGGTCTGCAAGGTCAGTCACCAAAGGCCAGCATGCTACAGCCAGGTCTCCAACCAGGTGGGCTTTTACCTCCTCTGGTCCAAGGGGCATCCCAAGCAAGGGCCAACAGCAGGATGCGAGGTTGTGACCACACACCTACCACAGAAAAAAGGGCTCAGGGCTGTGTGTGACCTGCTGTGGGGAAGGAGGTGCATATGGTGGTGGGGGAGGCTTGGAGAGACTGGGCTGAGCCTGGCTCTTGTTGCTCGGCAGAACGATGTTGGAGGGAAGCGCAGCCTCATCAACCGCTGGAGTACGTTCCTCAAGGCTCGCCTTGTGTGCTCTATCCCCGGGCCCCAGGGCACTGAGACCCACTTTGACCAGCTTGGTGAGTGCACCGACCGGTCTGCAAGAGGGAGCAACACTGCTCCACCATGGTTGCTCCTTTCAGTTTGTCCCAGGGAGGTGGGCATGGCATCAAGGATGCCCACCTACAGCCCTTGGACTGGCTCTCCAGCTCCTGGGTGCCTCACCTCCACTCCTCTCTTTGCAGAGGATGTTTTCCTCCTGCACACCCGGGACCCCCAGAACCCCCTTGTCTTTGGCCTCTTCACAGTCTCCAGGTGAGCAGGGCTCTGGGTCACCCCTATATGGGCCAGTCCAGCCCCCTCAGGTCCTCACCATGGGGAGCCCTGGGGGGTAGATGGGCAGGAGCAGCAGCCAGCTGGCAGGTGAATGTCCACCAGCTATTTCACTGCTTTCCCTGCCACTGGGACCTACCTATAAACCACCAGGTTTGGTATCAGCACAGCCAGCAGTCCCTCCAGGTTGGACTGGCTCTGCCAAAGGTATTCCTGTCACCTCCAGGTGCAGTGCACGACAGATAGCATGGGCTTAGGTGCACAGGCGTGCATATGCCTGGTCCCCATGGAACAGCAGGGACACTGAAAGCCCTGTACTCCCCCCTCAGTGGTGTCTTCAGTGGTTCTGCTGTCTGCATCTACTCCATGGCTGCCGTGAGAGCTGCCTTCAGCGGCCCCTTTGCACACAAGGAAGGATTCGACTACCGCTGGGTAGAATACAAGGGCCGTGTTCCCTATCCCCGTCCCGGCACGGTAAGGGACTGGGAAGCAGTGCAGGGGGAGTGGGATAATCTGGCCTGGCCCTAATGCACTCCCCCTGTGTCACCCTGCAGTGCCCCAGTGAGACATACGACCCCCTCCTGCGGTCCACCAAGGACTTCCCTGATGAGGTGATCAGCTTCATGCGCACCCACCAGCTGATGTGGGAGCCCGTGTACCCGCAGGGCCGTCAGCCTGTCCTGGCAAGGGTCAATGTACCTTACCGGCTGAGGCGGCTGCTGGTGCACAGGCTGGAGGTGGAGAGCCGGCACTACGACGTGCTGTTCCTTGGTACAGGTGGGTGGGAACTCACAGCTCTGGGGACACTGTCATCACAGGGCAGCAGCTTGCATGGCACACTGGTCCTGCCAGCTTGAGTGGCTCCCAGCCCTGACAGCTCCTTCTCTCAATGTTTTTGCAGATGAAGGTAAAGTCCTGAAGGTGAGGCTGGCTGGTGGGGTGAGCCGTGGCACCGAGGTGATCAGTCTGGAGGAGATCAGTGTCACTAAGGTACGGGAGGGAAGGGCTGGACCACAGAGTCTGGACCATGTAGACTCCCCTTGCCCCATGGCAACCTTCCTGCAAACTCCTACATCAAATCACTGGTGTCTATCAGGGAGGTCTGTCACCTCAGTAAAGGTGGCTCCCACCTGCCCTGACTGGCAGATGATGCTGCTAGCATGGAGGAGAGCCAGAGGGATGGCAACCAAGTCACTCCCCAGCTCCCCATCTAGTTCCGGGAGGGGATGGCATTGGCACACCAGAGCCAGAACTAAAGCAGGAGGGCTGAGCCCAGGTTTGAAAACACTGCTGCTGGCCAGAGCCACCCACACCAAGCAGGGCCAGCCAAGGACACTTGCATGGAGCAGATGGAGCTGGGACTAGGAACCTGGGTCAGGGCCCCAGCACCCTGTCACCACAGTGTCTCAGTTCCACTGGCAGACTGGGGCACCCAGGAGGGCCTGACACCACTGCAGAACCCTCTCCTTCCCCTCCAGGTACCGTCTCCCATCCTGGACATGAAATTATCACCGAAACAGGTGAGTTCTCCCTTCTGCTTCTTCATCAAGCAGCCAAGGGACAGAGCACAAAGGGCAGCTCTCTGCCTGGAGTCCCTTGGCCTCGGGGCTTACATATTTAGGGAATGGGCTCCTGCCAGGGCAGTCTGGGGGGTCTCAGGCTCTGGCCTTCCACTCCCTGTGTCTCCCAGTGCCCCTACCCCAGCACCGGGCACATTACTCAGCTAGCCCTGGCCTCCAGCCATGGGCACTGACTGCCTCTGTTCTGCTTGCCTGAGCAGCAGGAGCTGTTTGTGAGTAGCACCCATGGGTTGCTCCAGCTCTCCCTGTACCGCTGTGAGCTCTACGGCAAAACCTGCACTGACTGCTGCCTGGCCAGGGATCCCTATTGCACCTGGGACAGCAAGACCTGCACCCCTCAGCTGCTCACTGAGAAGAGGTGAGCGTCTGCCCGGGGCAGCCCTGCTGTTCCCCTGCAAGGGGATACATTTGTAGCAGAGAAGGGCAAGTCCTCAGCTCTGGAGCTTTATTGGTCAGCCCAGATCCCTACTACACCCCTGCCTGCCGGTCCACCAGCCCTCCCGCAACAGGGTGGGTCCCACAGCCCAGGGCAAACGTCACCCCACAGCCCTGTTTGTTCACACACAGGCGTTCCCGCTGCCAGGACATGCTGAAGTCTGACCTGCTCAGCCAGTGCCAGGACTCTGCAGAGGGTGAGAGCCAGCCCCAGTCCCTCTGAGGAGCCCCAGTGCAGCAGTCAGCTCTACCTGCAGGCCAGCAGTGCCCAGGAGGGTGTACAGCTTGATGCTGGGAAACCAGTGCCTACCAATATCAGCTGCTGCAGACCCTGTGCTGCCCACTCTGTGCTGGTTGCTCTGTGCTGTCCTCCCCTTGCCACACAGCTCCCACACAGGGTACTCACCCCTTCTGCTGTCCCATCCTCCATTCAGGGATTGCTGTCATGGAGAAGGTGGTTTTTGGGGTGGAGAAGAATTCAACCTTCCTTGAGTGCCTGGCACGCTCCCCGCAGACAACTGTCCGGTGGCTGGTGCAGCACAGTGAGGAGACAGGAATGAGCGAGGTATGGGGAACAGGGTGGTGGGGACAAGGCACAAAAGTGGCTCATTTCCTGGGTACAGACCCACAGTGCTCTGCCTTTGCCCCAGGTCAGGAACAATGACCACTTCTCATTGCTGGAGCAAGGGCTACTGATCCGCCGGCTGGCAAGAGAGGATGCAGGCACCTACGCGTGCCAGGCGGTGGAACGATCCTTCTCCTGGCCCCTCACCCAATACAGTCTCCGTGTCATCAGGCATGAGGCTGTGGAGGTGTCACCTTACAAAAGGAGCAAGGGGGCTGAGCTAGGAGGGACCCATCAGAACCCCCGGCCACAGACTGACCTTCATCCAGCCTACAAGAGTTTCCCACGGGTTCTTGTGGCACCAAGCACCAGCCTGGATGTCTACTGCAATGCCCTACGGCACCAGGAAAGGCAGCGGCAGAAAGCTTGGAACCAAAAGTGGCAGCACCCATCCCCGGACAGCAAGAATGGCCGGGTGCGGAGGCACCCACAGCCCCTCTGAGGGCACAGAGAGCCAGAGCCATCCACGGTTCCCTTCATGGTCTCTCCAGGGCCCTTCTTGCACGCAGACAGCAGCTCCAAGACACCTCTTGGCTTCCCATGCAGAAATGTCTCGCTGTTACTACCTCAAACCATGCCAGTCCCTGCTGCCTCTCCGTGAGCCCCATGGGGCATGCTGTGGCCAAGGCACACAGCCCACACCAGCTGAGACTCAAAGCTATTACACTCTGCAGAATATTTATTCTCCATGTTTTCCCCTGGCCCTTAATCGTGATTGTTAGCAGTAGCAATAATAAGCACAGATGGGGAAGGGGAACAGCAAGCTCTTACACATGGTTCCAACACCTGGCAGCATCCAGCACTGCCATAGACACCCAGGTGCCCAGCCTCCCTCTCACTGCAGCCCTGACAGCAGGGTGCCCCAGCCTGGTGCTTACTTGGATAGCTGTGGGAGGTGTCAGTGGAGCCCAAATGCTGCTAGAGACAGCAGGCCAGGGCTGCTTGCTGAGCCCAGGCTCCAGTAGTGGGGCACCTGCAGGTGGCAGAGATGCTCATGTCCAGCCTGGCTCCAATCCACTTCACACCACACCACTTTTTATAATTTTGACATTTATTTTACAAAAAAAAAAAAAATAAAAAATGGAGAGAGAGCAGCAACAGGCACTTATACCAACTTACAATTTATTTTTTTTAAAAAATGACATGAAACACAAGTAAAAATAAATACATCATATAAACAACAAATTGTTCAAAGTCTCTGCTCTGGGAGATCAGGCGAGCACATCCCGTTCAACAGAGAGAAGAGGGAAGCACATGATCATGCGTGGGGCCAATCGACCAACCCACCCTGCTAGCAATACTCCTCTTTCCAACCACAAAAAGACAGGCCACAAACTAAGGCAGAAGTAAAAAAGAAAAGGAAGAAAAAAAAAACAAAAAACAACAAACAACCCTAAACCAACAGAAAACCCCAAATGAGACTCAGTGGTGGATTCCTTCCGGCTCCCATGGATCTGCCAAAGACTCCGGCTCCAAGCCGGGTGCCGCCGAGGCGGGAGACACAAAGCAGGCAGGGGCAACGGGTGGTGGCAGCGGTCTGGGAGGTGGCAGAGGTTGCTCTCCCCCACTCACACTGTCACCCCTTTGAAGGGAGCGCTTGCTCTGAGTTGCAAGGAGCCATCATCTCACTGTAATCTAGCTGGACTATGTTCCCCTTTTAACCTCTGCCCCCCCTCCCAAACCCTCCCCCCCCAGGTCCTTCCAAGACCGGATTAACAAATCTCATCCCAGAGTGGTGAGAAACACCAGTGGTGAAAGTATTTGCTGTACTTGTCCCTGTTGGCCTAGAACCCACCCACAAACCAACAGCAATTCCCTTGCATTCAGCCACTTACTGACATCATTAAGCCAAAATACATATTATTTCTAGCCAAGCTGCTGTGAAAATCCCATTCTTTGTTTGCTGGAATATTTGTTTTCTGTGACTAACAGCATCCACCTCACCAACTTCCCAGTGACTTCAGGGAGGTCAGTGTGTAGCAGGTCCTGCCCAACATAGGCCATGATGGGCTATGTTGCCCCATGCAGCCCCCTGAGCCACACCAGTGGAGGGGCAACAAGACCACCATGACTGGGGCACATAGCAGCCACCCCTCCCCCTGCCCCTTGGCATTATGTCCCACAGCAGTACCCAGCCTTTGCCCCACTGTCCCTAGGTGTGGTAACATCCCACCAAAGGGAAGGGCTGAGGGCTGGGTGCTGGTGTGGAGGGCAGCTGGCCACCCCCAAGCCCCCTGTGGCTCTGCCCTGGCCTCAGGGCTGTGCTCAGAAATCTTTCTTAGTGTCCAAAAACATCAGTGGAGAGTCCTGCACTGCTGTCCTCAGTGTCACCCACAGCCCCCCAGCCAACTGGCAGCTGCTTCAGTCTGGTCATTTGGAGCCAGAAATTCAGCAGCAGAAGAAAAATTTAATCCGCACAGGGAAAGCCCCTGTTCTAGGCTCAGGCAAATCAAGATGGGACCCTCTGCAGCAGAACCATGTGCTGAAGAGGAGAAAATTCTGGGGACAGCAGATAATGGCAAGAAGGAGTCTCATGAGAGAGGAGTTTCAGGGCTCAGAGAGGTCCCCCACTTGGAAAGCCCCTGCATAACCTACACACTATCATAACTTCCAGGGGGTGGAGGAGATCCTTCCCTCAGAGCCATGGGAGACCAGGTGCCTGCAGGCATCCTGGAGCAGTCCGTCACTGCCAGCCCGCTCTGGTAATGGTATTACAGCTATCTCTGCAACCACCTGTCAGCACAGTGCCCCCCTCATTAAGGGGGTACCCAGGGCTGGTAGGTGGGGCAGAGGTGACACACCAACCCACTGTGCTCAGCCAGGGTGGCTGGGGCTCCATGTGAGCACTTGCTGTGCAGCGGCATCATGCTGCAGCCACCCCAATCTGGGGATGGTTGCAGGGAAAGGAAGCCCCTGGCAGCAGGTCACACCGGGGGGGTGGCACCACAGCAAGGTGGTGAGGGGTTTCTAAGCTGTGATGGCCATACAGGAACCAGAAGAATGACCGGCTCCTGGAACAAAGCATGTGCACCATGGCAGCTGGGCACCAGCTGCCTCCACTTCCTACAACCCCATGGCTTGGGCTATGCCAGGGAACCCCAGAAGGATGTCAGATGGCAGCATAGGGATGCACCAGAGCCTGCGCAGGAAGCCTCGAGTGCTCTCCTGGAAAGGCAAGGATCAGAGAAAATGCCATGCAATCAGATACCACATCCAAAGCCGTGGTGACAACAGCCCCCAGACAGATCTTCATGCCTTGTCCCAGCACAGAGCCACAGAAAAGCCCCAGAAGGGTCCCACAGATGAACCCCACTACCCTGACCACTACCAGCGAGGACAGATAAGGACATAGTGGGGCTGCACTAGGGCTTTGGGGAAGATCTGCTCATGCTCTGGCCTCCCCGACACACCCACAGGTCTCACCACTTGCTACTCTCGACAAGGAAAGCCCTTGCCTAGGTCCATTCCCCAAATCCACCAGAAAGCTGACAGCCTCACAGGGATGCAACAGACATCTGGGCAAGCTTGTCATACAATCAGTGTCACAGGGTTGTGCATGAGGTGGACACATAGAGCACAGGAGGGCATGACTCACAGATGCAGCACTGTCAAGTCTTTGGAGAAACTTGCATGAACACCATCAGTTAATTTGCTTTGTTACTTTTGTGGGGGGGTTTGATTTTTATTTCCATGGTGCATCCAAAGACAAGTTGTCCAGCAGTTTGCTCAGAACCCCTCGGTTTTCAACTCCTAGGATATGTTAAAGAAGAAAGCACTATTTTAATGTTTGGTTTTATTTTTGTTTTCTTTTATAAAAAAAAAATAAATAAATTGCATAGCTAAACTGTTGATCTAAGGCTTCTATGAATGGTGTGGTTATGTTTGACAGACAATGTCCATTAAACAGAGACACTAGGAAAGCCCCATAACACTTTTTATTATGTTTTTTGTAACACACGTGTGCACACACCCCCCTCTCTCTTGGGAAGTGTGGTCCCAATCTTCCAGTGCCCCTTTGATGAAGGATGTCAGAACATCCTCTCCTTTCCTCCATCTAGTTGGTCCCAGCAAACACTAGTGACTGCAGCTTCCACAGCCTGAGAGGTCTGGTAACAAGCTACCACTGCTCCAAGCTCCCAGACATGCTCCAGGGATACCCCACCCAGGTGAGCACATCTCCTGCCTGATGCCACCTAGATGTCACACCCAGATGGTCCTGGATTTCCTGTCTCCATCCTAATATGTTCACAGACACAGACAGGCATCCGAAGCCCAGCTGTGCTTGGGTGGCCCAGCTGCTCTTTAGTAGCCCTGGCCACCAGGCAAGCAGCCAGCATGGCTGCTGTCAGGGGAAGCCTCTGCAGGCATGTGACACTTTCCCAGCAGGAGCTTGTCCTTCTCAACTTCGCATGCCTCATAGCCCTTCTCCTCCTCATTGGGAATGAGCATAGGAGGCTTCCACATGTGCTCCTCCACCTGTCCCAACATGACAAGAGGACTCCATCCTCCCTCTGTCTGCTGCAGAATACCTGGAACAGCAGATCCCTGCTCTGCCACAATCCCCAGATGGTGCACATCCAGCCAATGCAACACAGGTCAGCTACAGGCAACTGCTGCAGCTGGCCCTGCTTCTTGGCTATGCTTTGGTCAACCGGCTGCTTCTCCCACCAAGGACAACCCAACAAGCAACCACTGCACGATGGAGGCCAGCATTTTATTTTCATAATATGGAAATTAATTTAGAAGTAGAAAGAAAGAGTCCCCCAAGCAATAAATATTATGTCTTCATGAAATAAATTAATGTAGAGATTCTAACCAGGGGGAAACAGCTCCAATCACAGATTCAATAGCAACTGGCACTGTGTTTCCTCCCAGCCTTCTCCACTGCCTGGTGCTGTTCAAAAGCAGCAGTGAGCCCACCTACCCTTGGAACTGGTGGGCCACAGCAGGGCAAGACGTGGCCTTCACACAGACTGGCAGGGCCACAGAGCTGGGGAAGTTGCCAGGATTCCCCTGCAACACCCACCAAGATTTCTGGAATCACTCCTCTCATCTGGCACACAGAGCTGGCATCAGAACCACAGGACCAACCTACCTTGGATGGGACTCTTCAGAAGGGACCCAGGGGAGAAACCCCACATAAGGTCTGGGAGCACCCCCCACCAGAGCCCTGCCCTCCCCCTTGTGTCAGAAGCCTGCCTGGGGCCCTCACACTATTTTAATGTTAATTTGAAGATGATGAATAATTGTTTTTGGGGTGGTGAGTGGGTGTTTTTGGTTTTTTTCCTTCTTTTTTTTTTGTGTGTGTTGTTATTTTGTTTGAGTTTTTGTTTGGTTTTTTTTTTTTTACATCAATCCCCCTCCCCAGCCCCAACATACACGACATAAAAGCCCTCCCATTCCCTTCCCAGTAAAAACACTTTGTCCCCAACCTCTGCTGGAGTCACCCCTCCTGGGCCCACACCTCCCGGAGTGAGAGAAGTTCACAGATAAGGCAGTTCATGTGAGAGAGAGCTGGGCCCTGCCAGCAGTCAAGCCCATGCCTCCAGGCCTGAGAAGGGCAGAGTTGCAACACCAAGCCTCCCCCTTCCAGACAGACAGAGAACAGAGACAGACAGACAGACAGAGCATGGGAGGGAGGCACTCCTATGGTTTGCATTGCTGCTTCCCTCCATCCCTGGCTCTTGCTCCCCCAGCCCTCACAGGTCCACTCTATCCCCCTCCCATCTCCAAGCCCCTAATACAATTCAGTTCCTTGACAGCTAAAAAACAACAAAACAGAATTAAAAGAACAAAACCCCACACACCACACCCTTTGCATCCTTCTCCACCCACTGCCATGGCCCAGAGGGGAAATCCTGACTCCCAAAAAGGTCCTGCAACTTTTGCCTCCTGGCAGAGCTGGGCCCTTTTATTTCCCTGTGATCTCTATAACATCGTCGTCTTTGTCCTCATCATTAGAGCTGCATCCCACCTCTGGGACCTCCTGGGGTTCAAACTGAGGCACCTGGGACCGAAGGAGGCCCCCGGCCGGGTAGCCCGAGTGAGGGGACATGTAGCCAGGGTAGGCAGATGCCATGCTCCTGGAAAGGCTGCTAGGCAAGACGGGGGCTGGGAAAGGAGCAAACATCCTGGGCTCAGGCAGGAGTGACTGCGTGAAGGGAAGTGAGTAATTGGGCAGCACCCCTGTCAAAGAAGGGTTTAGCATGAATGAGGGGACGCTGGCGGTGGCTGAGGTAGCAGCAGAAGAGCTGGCGGTGCCGGCTGTCAGCAGAGGGTCAGTAGTCACAGGGAACACCAGATGAGGGTCAGGGAGTAAATTGGGCAACTGGTAATAAGAGGAGCCAGTGCCCATGTACAAGGAGTTTCCTGGTTGGGAGGTAAATGGATGGGTTAGATTGTGGTTTAAAGAGACAGGAGGCATGGTGAACCCACCAGAAACGGGGTACCCGTGTTCATACGGCTGCACAGATGATGGCAACTGGCGCTTCTTCTGCTGCCTGCGGGCTTGCTCCTCTGGAGTCGATGGTGACGTTGACTTGCGCTTGTTGCCCCGTAAGTCCAACACCGGGTGGGCATCAATGTGCTGGCTGGTGGCTGGCAGGGCTGAAGACACAGAGGGAGCCATGCAGTGAATCCCCACACGCTGCTCCGCTCCTCGGGCTGCCAAGCCAGGTGCGTTGTCTGTGCGGGCAGGGTGGCCCTGTGCTGCGTTGGTGCTGGGAGAGCTGTGCCGGGACTCCCGGGCAGCCGCTGCCTCCGCGTACTGCTGCAGCTCGCTGATGATCTCGGGGCTGTCAGGGGATATGGGCCGAGTGAGCTCCTCTGCACTGGGGAGCTGCGGTGATGAGGCACTGTGTCTGCCATTGCTTGTGGACTCCAGTGAAGAGCTCTGGGAGCCTGGAAACAAGCAGATGGAGCAGGTGAGAACGCAACCTTGGAGCAAAACTTGGGAGCCAAGAGGCAATGGTGGAAAGGAAGGTGGGAGCATCATGGGTAGATGGTGGGGTCAGCTCCAAACACAGGTGTACTAGAATGTGGCTAGGGAACACTAGACACTTGGGTAGGAAAACACATGAAAGCCCCACACAACACTCAAGCCCCTACCTGAGGCAGCCGTCCGACGGTCTTCATTGCCCTTTGGCTTCCCAGTGGTCCGGATAGCAAAAATCCGCCCATCGCTGGTCCGGATATATGTCCCTGGAACACAGACAGAAGAACCTCATTCACAGTTTCCCATCTCAGCTTAGGTCCCCTGGATCTGTGAGCCCATGAGGCTGCCTGGGCAGCAATAGGACACTGGTGCTGCATAAGACCAGACTACAGATCAATGGGGGGCTTTGACCCTCTTCCTCACTTCTTATTTCCACCCTTTCAGCTTTCCTTGGTTGGAGCTCACCCCCTCCCAGTGTGCTGCCAGTGGGAAATGTGGAACTTCATGCCTGGGGGTAAAGTTGCTCTAGGAGCTTCAGGAAGTGTTTGGCTGTCCCAGCACATGCCGTGGGCATTTCGAGAATGAGACACCCATGAAGTTCAACAGCTCCTCTCAGAGACAGGAGCAGCCACAGCTGCCTTGAAGCATCAGTTACAACTGCACACCCAAAGCACGGGCTGCAACAGAGCCACTGCAAAAGGCAAATCTCCTCCTACTTCTTGCTTCTTTTCCCTCTCAAGGGACTGGTTTGTGGTTTTACATCCTTTTATTTGCTAATTAGCAGGGGCCAGGACTCTATCTGCAAGGCCTACCAAGACAGAGAGCCTTACCTTTTGTCCCTCGGATGATGTGGATGCTCTCGCCAGCACTGATTCTTGCCTGTACGTCAGTGGATGTGTTTGTACCCGGAATCACAATATCTGGAAGCAGGGGAAGAAACAGAAGAGTGTCAGTGAAATTACACACCAGTCACAGTCAGAAGCGGGGAGGTGTACCACCAAACCCCTCTGCTTGCACTGCAGTTGTCTCTCCTACACACTGTGTAGAAGCAAGCCCCTGTTTTATTTTTGAGCAGAAGAGGAAGGCTGCAGAAGCTCCAAGAAAGCAAAAGCCACACTGCTCTGGCACAGCATCAATCCTGTCCAAACAAGGACAACTGCAGACCTTCTCATGGGGAGTTCATTTCCAACAACCTGCCAGGCCCACACCCCTTGCACATCTGCAGGGAAAGTCCTCCAGACACAGGGGAAGCACTCAAATGCAGAAAAGCAGTTTCTGTCTCTAATACTGCATTTGCCTACAGCCCATCTACAACTCACTCTGCTTCTCAATTCACCATGGACATCCTAAGTCATTCAAGTGAGCATGAGCAACTCACCCGTGGTGGTGACAATCTTCTGCACAAAAACACCAGCTCGCTGTAGATAGTTGATGGGGAAGTTAACAGCAGGGTTGGAACTTGAGGTTGATCCTGCACTGCCCATGGGGACGTGCCGGGGCATCATAGGAATGGGGGTAGATTGAACTGGGCGGACACTTGCCACCGGTTTGTCCTCACCCTTGAGGGCTGGTCGCCTAGAGAGAGAAGAGGAAGAAAAATGCAGTGCCCAGAGGATAGGGTTAAGCATCCTCTGTCCCCCAGCATGGGAAGAAGGGGAAGAGGTAGGCACTCACCAGTTTCTCTGGCTAAAGGCAGGGATGCTGGTCAGACTCTGGTCACTGGCTGGGTAATACTGTGCGTAGGACGGCCGGGTATAGGGGACGGATGCTCGCTTTTCCTCCTCATAGCTCTTCTTGGCTGCTTTCTTCTCTGCCTTGGTCAGCTTGTGCTCCTTCCGGTCGATCAGCAGTGACTCATGCTGAAAAGGCTCCTGCAACCCCACAGCACCGAGGTTTTGACACCAACACACCACAAGAGGGAACCAATGTGCCCCAAATGGCAGCCACCCGCTCCCTACATCAGTGGGGTCTCCATTCCAGGCTGGAGCAGGTAAGAGGAGAGTTGGGAGGCAGAGCTGGTCATGGCAAAGCATGTGTGGGACAACGCTGTGCACGTGACCAAATCTCAGCTCACAGAGTGACAGTCAGTTGAGCCACTGCTAAGTCTGCCGAGCCAAGGCCATCACTTGACATGAATGTGCAGCTGAGCCCACAAGCCAAAGGCCATGATAACGGCACGGGCACAGACCCTGGTCACACAGCCCTCAGAGCCCCATGGCACCTGGCCACAGGCCTGCTCTGCAGCACCACCTGACCAGTGAAGCTCTTCACAACACAGGCAACTGATGGCTGTTCCAGATTTGTTTTAAAGCCACCCCAGGAAGAGAGCTGGGCAAGGCAACAAACTGGAATATGCTGCCTCCACCTTCCTGCCCAGCACCAAGCTGAAGAAAGGGGTGCCCTCTAACCTGCCCCCAGACCAGGACAGATTTGTCTCTAAATGAGTAAAAGACAATGCAGAGAAGGGCACAGTCCTATCTACAGGATATTTTACCTTTTCCCACCAGCACACAGATGCATCCTTCTTGGTATCATGTCCCCATCACCCAGACAGACTCCTCCAGAGCTCCTCCTGTCTGTGTGGTGCTGTGCCAAGAAGGAAGCAGGTTGGTCTTACCTTGGTGATGAGGTGAGGATACTTGAGACAGGCTAATTGTAGAACAGACTCCTTCATCTTGCTTGGATTGAGGGAGAGCTGGGCAGAGTCAGATTCCTCTTCCACAAAATGCAGCAGGTTCTCCACCTCTCGTCGGGTAAAGTTCAGCACTGGGTTCAGATCATCCACCACCCGATCTGGAAAGAAAGAGAATGAATGGCATGAGCAGAGAGGGAAGAGATGGATACTGCTGCCTGCTGCCCTTCCTACACTCCTGTCCTAACAGAGCTCCCTCCTTGCAATTTGCACAATCCTCAGAAGCCTTCTGTAAATGTGGGAGAAAAATCACTACCCATGTTCAGGGATGAGCTTATTTGACCAGGTCAGGCTGACAAATGCCTTGTGTTCCAGACTGTGCAGCAATGCAGTGCAGGTCACTGAGCTCCTGGCATGCAGGAACATGGAACTTGTTACAGATAGTGTCCCATCTCACACTGCAAAGCTGAAAACATACAGGCCCTGGGACAGAACTGCAGCCACATTGGTACATGCTCACCCAAAAAATCTGACCAAAAAGGCTCAAGTTAATAACCAAGTGCTCAAATTTACAAAACTCTGCTGAATTTAAGGCTCAGAAGAGCAGCCACAGTCCCTCCCTCACAAGATCCTGAAAGAGAAAACCTGTAAATTCAGGACTATCCTAGTAGCCCAGCCAGCTGCCAGGGGACTCCACATTGAGTGCAAGACAGCACAGTGAGCCCATCATGCTGGGCTGCTGCCTCTGGAGTTGGGTTTCAAGACAAAGGAGGATATAAGCAGCAGAACTCTTTTTGGGTCACCACAACCCTTAGCTGCATGTTCTAGGAGAGCAGCTGAACAGCTGGCATAGGCCAACATAAAACATAATTTTGCTACAAGAGCAGGTCAGGACTGGAATGATTTAGTTATTCTTGGTTCCTAAGTAAGCACTATCAGTCAAAGGTATCAATATGTATTTTAATTTTGTTATTTTCCCTCTCTTGCTGCTGGACAAATGAAGGTACAGAGCTATTAATTAAGTAATGCCCAGTTTAAGACATGTAATGCTCAGGCACAGGGGAAAACAGGATGACAAATTCCCAGGTCTCCAGCCTGCTGCAGCAGCCAAGAGAGCAGCACAACCATGCTGCAAGATACTTGCTCTACAACCCCTACTGCTCTGCCATGGATTTCTTATAGGATCTCATGTCACTGCCAACTCATAAACACTAAACATAGCCCTAGGATAGTGTCTCTGTCACTTCTTTGGCTGGCCTTAAAGAAGTTACAAAACCCACGGAAACAGGACTTAGAGGAGTTAAAAGGAGTGAAAGAAAAGAATGGAGTGCCACATCCATCCACACCTACCTGACATGCCCTGCTTGGAGATCTGACGGTCATAGATCTTCTTCTCAAGGGTGTAATCAGAAACCAATCTGTAAATGTGGCACGGCTTCTTCTGCCCATAGCGGTAGACTCGGCACACAGCCTGGGCATCATGGCACGGGTTCCAAGAAGCATCAAACACCACCACTCTGTTTGCTCCAATGAGGTTAACACCCAAACACCCAGCACTGGAAATTAAAGGCAAATTTCAAATTGCTGCCTTGGCTAATTTTCAAACCTTCTAGGCAGGGATAATCATAACTGCGAAGAGTCCATGAAGTCTCTATGGAAAATGCCCTGCAGTCATACAGGCAACTTCAAACCCATGTTTGGTTCCAAGACTGTAGTTAAGCTGTTGCAGAGGACTAAGGCTAAAATCCTAGATCACTAAAGAATTCATAAGCAGATGGCACGATCATCCCATAGAATCTAGAGAGCACATTACAAAGGAAGTGAAGAACTGAAAACCCACATGCATACAGAGCACCACAGTGGAGCGAGTTCCTACACTGTGCCTTTCTGCTCCAGTCAACTTACCGTGTGGACAAAAGGAAGAGCCAAACAGAGGTGTTGCTGGGGTCATTGAACTGGTTAATCAGTCGTTCCCTTTCTGAGGCAGAAGTGCTGCCATCCAGTCCTGAGAAGGAAATTAAGGACACATTAAAAAATTCTGTATGTTTTGGGGAACCCCATCAGAACAAAACCACTCTCCAAACAGTGAGCTTTGGCACTGATTTCCAACCAATACTTGGTCTTCCTCAAGTCATGATCTCCAGGACCAAAACTGCAACACTCTATATCTCTAATTTGCCCAGCCAGGCAGGTGTAATGCAGCCAGCCACATTGGGATTTGTTCAACTGAAAGATCAAACAAAACATTACTCGAGCTTGGCAAGGCCAAGACTGGGAGTGCTCCAACACACCTAGTCAGCCCATCAAGGCTCCAAATGAGGCAAGACAGACAGCAAGCAAGAGCAGCAGGCATAGAGGCTTCATGTACGCTGGAAGCTCAAGGAACAAACAGAAAGCAAAATTGTGAAAGCCTTTGGAAAAACCCCACAGACTGGATCTGAGCATAGATCGTACTGGTCTAAAGTACTGCAGGGGGTGTCATGTTTCTGCTTCTGGGCAGCAGCTTACTTCTGCCAGCTCTGCAAAAATCAAGAACATCACAACCACCACTCCCCTCAGTCCTGGCCTATAAAATAGCCAAAGCAACCACCCATGACAGAACAAGATTTAAAGCTGGGGAGGAGAGAAGGAGGAATTCACTGCCCTAGGCTAGTGAAAGCATTTCACAGTGGTTCTGTTTTGAAGAGCAAGATCTAGAAAACTGCCAAACAGGAATCAAAAAATATCTTTTACAACTTAAAAAGCATTAGTCTTTAAATGACATGTTAAAGATGTCCAACAATTTCTGAGGATGCCAAAAAGAGGATTTAGAAATAATCATTTAGTTGCTATCAAACTGACATTGCTTTCCCAAGCAAGTAACATAAGAACAATCTGAGACACATTTAATCAGAAGAATGCTTCTCAAGAGCATTTTAACATCCAGGACTGCTGCAAGAAGACAGCGGGCAACTTTCATGAAATAGTCCCAGAGGATCAAACAGCATCACACCAAAAGAGAGAAGGACTGGCTGCACTCACTGTAATAGTTGATGTTTCGGACCCAGTTGTGAACCCCTCCATCTGAGCCTGGAGGACTTGGCATTGGTCTCTCTGCCAAAAACTCTTCAATGACAGATAATGTAGACAAGCTCTGGCTGCAAAACCAAGATCTCTGTTCAGGAGAAAGCCCCCACAGCAGCAAAAGTGGCATATCAGAACTCAAACCATGACAGCACTGACAATTGTCAAACCCTGTTTGTGGCAGCACACCTCTCACAAGCAAACTTGATAGTGGTAGAAGTGCTAAATCAATGGAGGAAAATGAGGATTCTAATACAACAAAGGAAAAAATGAGAACTGCCATACCACTCACCCTGTGTAATAATAGCCTCCTGGTACCAGAGGGTTTCAACTACTCCAGCATTTAGTGACTGCAGGATCAGGTGGTGATACACTGCTTACCTGAAGACCAAGATCTTGTCTCCAAGCTTCACACTTTCCTCGATTAGGTGGAACAGTAACACCATCTTGGGTGAGTTCTCCAAGACCCCCGTCTGGTAATTACACAAGATGTCTTTGGCCTAGCAAGAAACAGAAGACTATTGCAGGTAGAGTTGCTAATTCCCTATTTAGTTCAACAATCCTTTCTCAAGGTGAGAGAAATAAGTGATAACACAGAGGTTATGTAACATCCAGACAGATCCAGTTTACAATATTATTCTCAACTATTGCTATCCCATTCCAGAAGCTTCATGTGACAACCTTCTTGGAGTATGGATGAATGAGCATCCTTCTAACCTCTCATGACTCTCTACCTCAAGATGTCTCCTCCAGCCAAGTAGATTTACTACCATCTTATCAAGATTAAACTTTACCCTAACATGTTTTTTTAGAATAACAAAGTCCACAGGCTTTTTGGTCATATGAAAACAATGGTATAAAAGGGTGCTGTCTGCACTCTGGCCTCACGAATCCCAAACCCTACCCAGCACCCTGCAGACAAACTTATCAAGATGCTCTGTAGTAGAGAAAATGTAAAAGAAATCCCCAGCTCTTAAACAGAAGAGTGTTTTGTTTTACTTCAGAAAACTGCCCTAACAAAAACAGGTACAGTATTTCAGAGTAAGTATCTAGACTATATTCACCATAAATCTCCAAAAGAAGAATTTTCCAGTAGCAGTACTCACCCACTCGTAAGTAACAACCTGATTTGCTCTCTCCTGGAAAGGGTTGAAGCCAACGCTCTGGAGGAACTTGCTATTGGTAGCTTCTCCAACTGGTGATGCATTACTCTCTGTTTTGAGTTTAATTCCCTGAGGCTGGCAGCGGGAATTAGTACTTGCTGTGCCAAGGTCATCCACATCCAAATCCTGTTCGTTTGCCAGATTCTCCTTTTGTAGAGCTTCATACAACACATCTGGATGGTTCCAGATCTGAAGGTGTTAGAAAAGAAAATGGTTAGTTCTACAGTGGCCAGCTGCTTAACAGTGATTGTGAACTGAAAGCTCCCACACTTATTCAAAGAACTAGTACTTCATCTCCTCACCATCCCCACATGGAATTGTAAGGCACTGCAGAGAAAACCAGTCTGAATTAAGGTAGTGAGAACAGAAAGCATGACTCTGACATGACACAAGCTATAAACCATCTTAACCAAGGCTCTCTTGGCTTTTAAACTGCCAAATTCTTTCATGGGGAGCAAAGCAGGCAACCACTGTACACCCCATTCAGCAGAAATGTAGAGGAAGCTGCCTGTTCGCATTGCAGCAGGTAAATGGTTTTGGTATCAGGTCAGTACTGGTTCAGCTGATGGCTGCAGGTTTCCTGCACAAATTTGAAGACATTTAACATCCTTGCACCAGCTCTGGAAGGGGTGATAACAATTCTTCCGGGCTATCACAGGGCACTCTGGAGAGAGATAATGTGCCTGCATAACCACAGTTTTACCTCCTGCTTTGACTCATATTCCTGCCTTTCCTTTACACAGTAGAATACTACTTCACAACTCCTTCCAAAACCTACCTTACAACAGACACAGAAAGCTTTGAGTGGGTTCAGTCCCAGCCAGCCACTGTTGCCTGCATCTCGGAACCGGTTCATGAACTCTGTATAGAGGGCCCGCTGGATCTTTGACAGACGTACCAAAATGACGTGTTCTTCCTTCGTTGGGAGCTGAACCTTCAGCACATTGTGGCCTCGGCTGTGGAGGAAACTGAGATAACTAGAGGGAAGGGAATTTCTTAATCTGATCTTTCTTTGGCTAACTGTAGAGTAAAATTGTTATTTCTTGCCCACCTGGCTGAAGGGAGAAAGACTCCAGTTGCATGCTTGTCTAATACATAACACTTCCAAGATACTCTCCCTGCAGTCAAATATCAACTCTGAGCAGTTACAGAGTTTGAATGTTACAATCCTCTAGCACAGGTCACAGAGTTAAGAGAGAGATGAAAGTCCTGTTTTACATGGCAGTTAAAACCAGAAATAGGACATAAAGTCTCTTTTTAGTTCTGCTAATAATTAAAACACTCCATTCAAATCACTGGTCCAGCATCTTGGAAACCTCATCCGATGAACAAAGCGGATTTGTTTCCAGAGTGATGTCATTTTTCATAACTGAGCATTCATGAGACACTTTCAGATCCTTAGGTAGAGGATGTCAAAAAGCGCACATCCAAATTAACTATTATGACGACAAAAGAAACCTGAGGTCACTCTGGCGCAGAGGTGTTTTTCGCCATTATCAGAGTCTGTGGTACAAAAGCAAACCAATTTTACTTCTATCCTCAAGGCAAAACAGAGCCATAAACACCAGTTTGCAGTTGATTGAACAAGACAAGAGATTTTGAGATAAATATGGAGCTGCTAACCCAAGAATCCTCTGTGTTTTTTCTCTGTATGCTTAAAGTACCTTTTTAAACCTCAAGCATAAGAAGATGGATCAATGGGTTGAGACCAGCTGTATCAACTTCAACAAGGCTGAATGCCGGCTCCTGCACTGGGGTCACAACAACTCCCTGAAATGCTCCAGGCCTGGGGAAGAGCATCTGGACACTGTCAGGTGGAAAAGAACCTGGGTGTGCTGATCAACAGCTGGCTGAAGATGGGCCAGTGTGTGCTCCAGTGGCCAAGGAGGCCAACAGTAATCTGGCCTGTATCAGCACTAGTGTGGCCAGCAGGACTAGGTCAGGGATCCTCTCCCTGGACTCAGCACTGGTGATGACACCCCTCAAATCCTTGGTTCAGTTTTGGGTTCCTCACTCCAAAAAAGACATTGAGGCTGGAGCGTGTCCAGAGAAGGGCAACAAAGCTGGGGAAGGCTCAAGATCACAAGTGTTGGGAGGAGTGGCTAAGAGACCTGGGGTTGTTCAGCCTGGAGAGGAGGCTCAGGGGAGACCTTCTCACTCTCTACAACTCCCTGAAAGGAGGTTGGAACCAGGTGGGTTCAGTCTGTTCTGCCAAGGAACAAGTGACAGGACAAGAGGAAACAGCCTCAAGCTGCACCAGGAGATGTTTAGGTTGGACATGAGGAAAAGCTTTCTTCACTGAAAGGTTTGTTAAACAGTGGAACAGGTTGCCCAGGGAAGTAGTGGACTCACCATCCCTGGACAGATTTAAAAGATGTGTAGACATGGCACTGAGGGACACAGTTGATTGGGGGACCTGATGGTATTAGGTTAATGGTTGGACTTGATGATCTTAAGGGTCTTTTCCAACCTAAATGATTCTATGACTCTCTAGGGCAGCACGTATAGTTGTATTGCATAAACTCAGATAACAAGTAGGCCCATTTGGGATGAAGGAGCTGTTTGCATGGACTACAAAGTGAAGAACATCTTGTGGACTCACCGCTGCACAAAGCCTTCGAGCAGGCTATGCAGGACATGACTGCGATACCTCATCAGACGGACATCTTGAGGAGTGCTGTCAATACACTGCCCGTTCAGGATTGGGCGCTCAAACATGTTGCTGAATTCCTGCCGTGAGCCTAGAAAGTCTGGTCGGACAAAGTCTACCATGCACCAATACTCAATGAGGTTGTTCTGCAGCGGGTAGCCCGTGAGCACCACCCGCCGGCGGGAGCGGATGTTCTTCAGGGCCTGAGAAGTGCTGGCATGGCAGTTCTTTATCCTGTGTCCCTCATCACAAATAACCACATCTGGGCCAGGGCGAGACAAAGCTTTCTCAATCCCTACAGACAAAGAACAGTAAGTGTTAGTTAGATATTAATTTTTTTTCTGGTTTTATATGGACACCAACTTCACAAAAAGAGGGGTAGTTCTGAAAGACCAAGGAAAGCAATAGTCACAGGTAGCAGAGAGCAAAGCTGATTCAAGAAATAAAATGTGACTAGACACAAGCTCTGATTTAACATGGTAATGATGAGACATGACTGTCCCTTGATTTCTGTTCAATGACCTGTATTGAAGCTGGGTGTCTTCCATTATATCAGACTAGTAAATCTCACACAGACAAATCCCCACACAGTGTACCGACTTCCATGCATTACTTGTAGCTATTTAAAAAAATTAAAAGATTCAACCAAAGCTCAAACACCTTTTGTCTCCAAAGACACAATCCTGCCCAGCAAAGTTTGATCATGTCAGGGTTGCTAAAAGCAACTTATAGGTTGTTTCCCTATGCTGCCAGAGTTGATAGCCATCTGGACAACAGGACCATGCTCTCTCTCTCTTAAGAAATGGCCTCCCACCTTTCAAAAGCTCTTGCTGCCGGTCTTCCTCATCCAAGTCAATAATGACAGGGCCAGTTTGTTTCTTTGTTTTCTTCTTCCTGCCAGTGGCAAAGGATTTCTTCAGTGAGAGGAGCCGGTACATTTCATATCCCATCAGCAGCACACCACCATCTATCACCCAGTCATTCACGACCTTTGCACGTGCAGCTGTTGTCCTGCAAAAGAAACCAGAGAAATACACTGCAAACTTTCTCTCCAGTTTCAGTTTGAACCACTGAACTGGAGTCTTCTCAGAAAAAAAAAAAAAGACCTGTTCAATTAATGAAAGCACTTTCTTGATTGAAAGAAAACAGGGAATACAATTAAGTTTTTTTAGGAGATAATCTAGTACAGAGGAAAAGAAAAAAAGCCTTTCATATGCCAGAGGTAGCAGAGTTGAGAGTGACAAATCCTTACAGGAACTGAGCTGTAGAAGTTTGTCATGTACAAAAGCATAAGAAGCTTGAGAGCATCCTTTCTAAAGAGCTGTTGAATGCCTCTGCGAAATCCATTTTCAGAATGAGCCACTAACGCATGTGGTTGTAATTGCCTAGTTGTTTATCCCTTGCTGTCTCTTACAGTGCTAGTGTCCCTCAATTATACTTTCCCTGCTAGCCTGCTCGGAATTGGTTCAGATCAAGACCCTGCTCTCACTCCATTCTCAGAGCACACCAGATCTCATCCAACAGTAAACACAAGGCTAGAGTAGTATCAACAGATTCAAAGTTCATTTCACCCAGAAGGTAAAGATCTCAACAGATAAGTTGGCACCTACTTGTGTTCATCATTCAGGATGTGGACTTTAAAGGTGCGGGGCTGGATCTCTTTGGAGTTATAATCAGCAGGAAGGTTTTCAGGTGCTGGGAGCCACATGTTGAACTCTGCTAGCCAGTTTTGGAGCGTATTCACCTGAAAAAGTTAGCCATGAAAGGATTAAAAACCCATTTTAGTGACTTGGGATTTTAAAAGCAAAAATGAGAACAGGGAATGACACTCAGTTGTGCTTAAACAGAAGGAGCAGACCACAGCATGCAAACGGAGGGAAACATAAATATAAATAAAAGAGTGAGAAGAGAAGCAAAGGTATGATAGAGTTTGATGTGAGACAGGATGTTAATCAATCTTCTCTGTGCAAAGAAAGTAGTCCCTCAGCCAGCAATTCACATGGCTACTTACAGGTACAATGGCAAGAACAGTCTTTGCCTCCGTGTGCCGAAAAAGTACATCCAAGAAAGAGATGACCTGTATGGTCTTGCCCAGGCCCATGCTATGTGCTAAAATACACCCAAACCCACTGCTGGTTTTGAATCTTTCCAAGGACTCAACCAAGTTGTCATACAGGAATCGGATCCCACCAATCTAGAGAAAAGTATAAGAGCTATTAGAACAGTGAGACTGAAAAAATGAGACAGGTATGTATTTACAGAACAGCAAGCATATTGGGATTGCATAAGACATGAAAATATAAAGGGGATGTTTTGAGCTCTCTAGAGTACTCTAACCTAGGAAAGGCTCAGAAAGTCACTATTTTTAGATTCTTGTAAAACTTTTTGAAAATTTAATAATCAAAATTCATTTGTAGCCAGAGAACCTGAATTAGGGTTGATTAGTTTGTTTATAATTTTGTTTTTTAAATGTTCATCTAATTATATAAAGGTCTGACGATAACAATAGCCAAAGTTATACATAGTCCTGGCCTTCCTTTAATTCATCCATTGTCAAATGTTAATGAGTGTCTATGACAGCCACTACCAAAACCAGTTTAGTCCCAGAGTTTACCAAAGAAGTTATGTTGAGATTACAAATCAGGGTTGCCTGAAGTAATTGCATTTTCCATGCTAACAAGGCCTACCTGATGAGGTTTTACTGCATGTGCAAGCTGGGGAGCCAGGAAAATGTCCTCCTCGTTTGGTGGATGATTGATATTGACAATGACTTGCCCCAGAGCATCTGACTGGTTTAAGGCATCATTCACATGAGAGCCACTGCTCTCTTCACTGCCATCCTCATCCCCTTCATTGCCAGAGTCACTGCTGTCCACAATTTGGAGGGCATCATCCTCTCCTGAACTCAGCTCAATCACCTCTGTAAAGCAAGCAAAACAGTAGAGAATACAGGCAAAAATTAACTTGACATCAGGGTTTATCTCACATCGGGGAAAAAAAAAATTCTTCTGAGGAAAATAAGGCTACCACTTTTGCAACTCCATACTAACCTAAATGACCTATTCTGAACATGCAGGCACATATCAGGCCTCTTACACCAGCATATAAAATCATGAGTTTCCCCTGAGTTTCCCCATGTTTCAAAGAACAGTAACTTGGGTTGAAGCAAAGAGAACACAATGCAATTTCTTGTTCTCCTCCATATGTCCTCTTAATTCCCAAACCCAGACATGCATTTTTTAATGGTGATATAATGTCTAAGGACCACCAAGGACATCAGGCAGAAGTACTCTACTAGAGTGGTATAAAGGATTCAGCTCAGATCCATCTGGGACATAGGAGAAAAATCCCACTTTCAGTTGTAGATCTGTAAATTCCTGTTCCTTTTATACACAGCAGATGATGCCACATCTCATGTAAGCATTCTTCAGCAGAGCACTGAGCAAAACGAAGTGCATTTATAAAGCAGAAATAAATACAAGTTTGCAAGAGTGCCTGTTAGGCCATTTTATAAATGTCAGTTCAGGACTCAAAGGCCAGAACTGGCCATGTTATTTGGAAACCAACAGGCCTACAAAAAAGTGATTCACTACAAGAGCATCTGACTAGATGAAAACAGGAGACTTGTGGCTAAATAAACAACATATTGTGAGAAGACCAGGCTGAGGCAATTGGTCACTTACCATCTTTAATGCTGTTTTTTCCTTTAGCATCATCTTCACTGCCACTGCTGGTACTATCTAGGCAGATCACTTCCTCAGCCAAGACTTGAGGGGGGAGCTGGGTAGCCTCCGCTGTCCTGAAGACTATGTCCTCTACAAATGTAAATTACCAACAATAAGTAATTCATAATTATGGGGAAGGAGACAAAACTGTTCAGAAACCAGACAGTATTTCCTTCCACTTTTGCTCAGATAACTTAGCCCTGGAATTTTCCATAACACTCTCACTGTCTACAATATTGGTATGACTCAGCTTCCTGGGTCACAATCTCCTCCTTTCTCAGTATGTCAAAATAACATCCCATTGCTGATGGCACCCTCTCTATTGCATTCCCTGGCTGGGGCACACTGACCATGCAACATGCTAAAGGACTTTTTGTTTTGTTTTGGTAATTTTTGAGTCTCAGAAGTAAAAGCTGGTTTTCACCCAGCAGAGAAAGTACCAACTGCTAAAGGGATAACTGTCTTTCGTTAGTAGGAACACTGTCATAATTACATTCTACATGTCATAAACATCTTTTGCTGATCAAGACCATTTGTTTGTTTGTTTAAGTATTGGCATGTGGGGAGAGGGATGACCTAACAGGGCTGAACAAGCACCACTGCAGAAAGTCAGCAAGCAACCAAATTCTTCCAGGGCTGCAACCTACTCTGCAACAGTTAAAGTGTTTTAAATAGTTCTTATTCCTTCCCCCTCCATGTAAAAATGTTTGGGATACTTGCACTTAAGGGCAAATATACATTTTCTCGAGGCAAATCAGCTCAAGAGCTCCTTACCCCTGAAAATTTCCAACTGCACTTCTCTGCCCTTTACACCAGTCTGAGAGGCTGTGCTATGAACTAGCTCACTGAAATGATCCAGGTTAGAAGACAAGGCAAGTTGACATATTCATCAGAAGGCAAGGCTGATGCTTAACCATTTATATACTGCCTGTTATATCACTGCTTGATGAAACATGCAAGAAAGGACAAGGTTATGTGATGAACATAAATGCACTCAGTGTTACATCATGAATATATATATATGTATACACACACACACACACACACACACACACACACACACACACACACACGCAGTCTATTGTTCCACTATCCTTAGTACCAGACCCATGCATTACCAGAACATCCACAGTACCAGTATGAACTGGACTAAGGACATGGCAATTCTGTCAAGTCTTGTTGGCTTAAGCTTCCACATCAGATGGAAACACAAAAGAGATCTGTTCTACCATCCTGCTTATACCAATTAACTTGTCAAAATATCTTCAGCAAAATTTACCTGGCACTTTTCACTCTGCAGCCAGAGCATCTCAATTCAGAACTAACTCAGAAGTGTAAATTACTACACTGAATCAACAAGTTGTTCAGAACTGCTGTTCTAAGAGTTTACACTTGAAAGTGTTCAAGTGAAGCATCGAATGTTTTGGGTTGGAAGAGACCTTGAAATTTCATCTAGTCCAACGCCCCTGCACTGAGCAGGGACATCTGCAACTAAAGCAAGTTACTTTGAGCCCCTTCCAAATTGACCCAGAATGTATTCAGGGATAAGGCATCCACCACCTCTATGGGCAACCTGGGCCAGTGTTTCACCACCTTCATAGTAAATAATTTCTTCCTTATATCTAGTCTAGATCTGCCCTCTTTTTGTTTTAAAGCGTTTTTCCCTTGTCATTCCATGGACAAACATGGTACCACCTTCTTCATTCAGATTCTGTCCTTCAAAAAAACACTGCTTACCAGGAAGAAACTCCAGGGGTACGGTTGGTATAGTGGCTGGATAATCCTTCCGCTGCTGCTCTAACCGTTTTCTTCTCTCCAACTCTTCCTGTTGAGCTGCTTTTGTCACAGCTTCCAGTTGGTCCTCACGTAACAGCTTTCTGAACCCAGGAGCAAACAGAGAAAAGCAATTTGGTTACATCAAACAATACCTTCCAAAAATTTGAATGGTTGTACAGCTGGCTCAACAGATTATTGACAAATTCCAGGTAGTCTGTCAGCTACACAGACTAGGAACATCACCACCAAGAGCTATAGACAAATTCTACAGCTATTTCAAGACTGTGCTTCCCATCTACAGGTAGTACTACTATTAGTCAAGGAAAAGACAAAAGTTTGGCAGAAGTAAAACAATTAAAGGAAAAAAAAAAGTGAGTGGGTAAGTATATACTTAAACTAGTTTATCACAGACCAGTTCTTTCATCTGAAAGAATGTTATTAATTGCTATGCAGTTTATAAAGAGAAAATGCACAAAGTCATTCAAAGACGCTCATCCTGATTCTCCGCTGACATAGCATTTTCAGCAACTAGGACCTCTAGTGGCTGTAACAATTGTTTCAAATGATGCTCTCAACGCACTTTACCTTTATGGGTAACGTTCATTACTTCCAAAAGTTGCTTTCACCTCCTTCAGTTTCACATGTGCAACCCTGGAAATTAAGGCTTTTCTACCAGAGAAGAGGTGCAGTACAAGCAGTGGTAAAATCCAGCTCCCTCAAACTAGTGTTTAAATCCACTCAACCCCACACTGCAGGCACATCTCCTCCACCCTAAGAAGTCTTAGTTTCTAAGGCCTACCCAATGCTCATTCCTTTGCCTTTAAGAAAACTAAGCCGCACAAGCTGAAATACAAAACAAAGCCCACTAGAATGTTACACACAGGGCAAATGAGCCACTTGCTGCCACTGGAGTACCTGCTTCATTATTCTTCTGAGCATTCTAGATCCCCTTAAATAAAATTTCAGAGTGAATTACCACCTCAAAAACCTGTCCCAGAATATACATGGCTACTTACACAACCAAATAATTACTGCTTTACAAAATCCAGTAGAAAGTGATCTCCAACATTTCAGTTATCACTCACAGCATCAGAATTCCTGACAGCAAGTACCCCAGATAGTAGAGGGAATGATTATATTTGAAATAGGACCCTCATCAGCAGATACCTGAAACTGGCTATTAACACTGGTACTGTTTTTCAACTGCATGTCTTAAAAGCCAGGAGCAAACACATCATTTTTGTAATATATTCCTTAACCAAATATTCATTCTTCTGAAACTCCAAACAAGCCTGCACCCACATGCAGTGATCCAGTCTGCAATCATACTACTCCCACTGCTGAAATCCTAAGGTTTTGGAAAAGAAAAGCTGTCTGGTTTGCGAGAAGTGGCAAAATGTAGCTCAGAAGAAAAGTTCAGAGATTCTTTTTTTTACCCAAAGGACTATAGAGGACCATAGCTCACTCTGTCCTGCTGCTGTTTACCTTATGTTCCTCCGCATGTGAGACGGTTTCTGAGCCCTCTTCTTTTTGGTGTCCTCAGAGGCCAGGCTCTTGTGCTGGTTCTGCAAGAGTCGCTCTGCCCGCTCACTCTGAGATGAGGTAGTTGAAGTAGAGCGCTGCCATTCTCCATCCTCTGTGTGTTCAACATGGTCACCGCTGAACACAGCTTCCTGGGGTTGGTCTGAAAAGACAAGGAGGTCATGATGTGAGAACAACTGTGCCAGGCTGGCTGATGCCTTTTACATGAGCATTCTTCACGATCTGAGCAGAATGGTAGCAGGTTTGCTCTGTACTCCCACTTGTTTGCAAGTGTGTTTCTCTGATGGTTAAAACTGATATCCTTTTCAACGGCCACTCAAAGAGTATTAAAAAGTTGTACGGTAAAGGGTCTGTTCCCAGCAAAAGCCAAGACCAATGTTACTCAACATAACCTATGTGTCCTGACAAGAAAGCAAGGCAAAATTACTGCTGCCCCTAAGGGCCTGTTTTCCTACAAGGGACTGATGAGCTATGATTAAAACAAGGAACTCAAATATCTTTTTCTTTGTTTTGCATTCAAGTGTGGCAGAAATTTCCATTTATGAGGTATCTGTGTAACCATCTTCCAAGCTACCAGAACATACCATACAAGAGGTTATCTGGTTCAAACACTTGGGTCATGGCTTAGCAGGCAGTTCAGACTCCACTCTCATTATTTAAATGGTAACCTCTGGCAAGCTCTTTTCTTTTTTTTTTAAAAAAAAAGTGGCAATATGCTTTCCATATCATAAATCACACACATTCATTTTTCTCTGCATTCTCCTATTTTCAGACTTACATTAGTGGCTGATTTCAGTCTAAAAGCACTAAGTGAAATGACACCTTGTTCTATGTGACACTTTCCTCTTCAAGAGGCTGCCAGTGACCAAGCTAATGCTTGCTGAGCACAGAAAGGAAATGTTTTTGTTCAAAAGCTTCCCTTGAAGGAAACTCTTTCTGATAAGCCTTATAATAGCTTCTTTGAAGCATCTTGTTCCCTTGTGTCAGGCAAAGAGATACCCTGAACCTCATCTCATAATCAGCTTTCTTGCTTATACTGCATATCTGAGATAATGACTGAGCTGAAATGACACTCAGAACTTTGAAGGAAAGATGACATCAGTGCAGAAAAATGTGGCAGATGAAGTAACACAGAACCAACAAGCATCACATTGTGACTCCATGGGATCTGGAGACAAAGAGTATTGCTTTTCAAGAAACTGGAATCTTAAATGAAGAATGCTTCAGTAGAGCTTACTGTAGGTACAGACACCTCTACAGCCATTTTGTTAATATGCCTATTAAAATAACCTTACCATCAGTATCACCTCTTAAAATTGACAAGAACTAGATTCACACCTTGGTCAAAAGCCCTAACTTTGCAAGCTTCCTCTCCAGACGTGCCATCAGACCTGCCCCAGAATTTGCTTGAAGTCTGTCAGAATCCCTTTAGGACTTCAGGGCTAACCCCACCATAGACCAATACTAGCAGAGCAGCTGTGATGTTAATTTCAGTGACTATCAGTCCCAGCAAGTTCTACACATACTGGATAACCACGTATTGACAACTTATGGGATGAAACAGATGTCATGATGAATGCAAGGAAGAGCTGTGTTACCTTAGAAGATAAAGGCAAAGGGGTTTGCTGCTACAGTCATGGTAGTTCTCCTACCACAGCCAAGGCCTTGGAGCCCTGTCCTCCAACCATGCTTCCTTAAACTTACATCATACATCACATTCACTTCCAGATTGAGAACTTCCCTGGGAATTAACCCAGCTGCCCAGGCTTCCCAGACAACAGCTCTGCTATTTGAGCCACAGACACAATTTAGTCACACTACCTGTAATTCTTCAGCACTGTTTCCTTCCCCACACCCCTCTCAACTCCTGGTTATATAACTAGATCAAAAGATAGGATGAAATAGGGCAAAGGGAAGCAGGGAGGCTGCATGTGTGATCACATGCTCCAGGATGAGTCATTAAAGCAGTGACTATCCCAGAGACAAACACTGCTATGGTTACACTGCTGCCATCTCACCCTGGGCCCAGGGGACCTTGACAAGGCACCAGAGAACACAAAGTCATGCTTGTTTTGGAAAAGGAAGCACTTTTCTCCCCGAACCCCAGCAATTCCCCACGTGACCTCCTTCAACAGCTACCCTGCCACCCACATCATGCTGGCAAAAGGTGCCTTCAGGATGAGGGTAATACTAACAAAAGTCAAAGGCTTAGCAGGCCAAAGGTGAGGCCACTGTGTATCTCCTCTGTGTGTTTTGATATTTATTGTACAAGCCCTACACAAACTCAGACTACCTCTGTGTTTTACCTTGTCTTTCCTCTTAATTAATTGCTAATACAAGTTCTGGGGAAACCTACACATAGCTGGATCAGACAGATTTTTTTTTTTTAGAAATAAAATCCTCATCTGAGCAGGAGCCTGACACCCAAAACCTGATGATAAATTTGGTCCTGCATTGAGTATAGGCCCGTCACAGTCATGTCTGCTCAGGCTGGTGTTTGTCCTGCCAATACAAGTTCTGAGGTGAGGAACACAATCTGTGCCTCAGCCCACACTCCTGACACATATGCATCTAGACACTGAGATCTCTTCCACACTAGTGACAGTACCAAACATGGCACCAATTCAGCTGCAGTGGGATTTGGAGGACAGTCAGCTTCCTGAGCCTGCTCCCATCCTTGCCACTACAATGAATAAAGCTGTTTTTCACAAAGCTTAACAAACACAATGACCAAATGGCAAGTCGAACCATGCAAAAGCTCCCACCACACCTGTGACATGAGCTGGCAGTTACTAGCAGGAATTGTTTTGTTGCTGTTTTGTTTTAAACTCCTGATTGTATATGCCACCTAAATCTTACGGTGTATAAAAATCAATGCTCCCCACTGCAGCCATATGGATGTACTCCAAGCTGTGTAACTGGGACCCACCCTGGGACAGAAACACATTAATAAACAATAACTACACACACAAAAACCTATTTTGTACAAGAACAGGATTGATCTTTGGGTTGGAGGGAGTGTGGGAACAGCCTTGTTGAACAGGTCCCATCAGGTAATCAATGGAATCATTCCTGCCCCAATTTTGCCAAGCCTACATCTACAACAGAAATGCAATTATGGTTTTGTAACAAGAGCTCAACATGCTACTCTAACATGTCTATAACAAGTAGGTTTTTTTACACAACATAAAAATTCATCAGCCACAATCACACACTGACAACTGCCTGGTCATGCTTAAGGTGTGAGTGCACTCTAGGAAGACCTGGACACTGACTCAATGAGGAAAGCACTGCTGTCAGCCCATGGCTAACAAACCCAGCATAGCCTTGCACAGGGGCAAGCCACATATACCCAAGCACAGCTGGGCAAAAGAGCAGGCCCAAGTCTGCTTGCTAGAAGACATCCATGGATCAGTCATGGTCGCCAACAAGGATGTAAACCCATCCCGTTAAGCACTATGGATGCTGAGAATCAGCACCAATTGCTGGACTCACACCAGTTCTGTGGCATGTTTTGCACTGTGCTCACCAGAAGAGGCACCAGATCTGCAAAGAGGGTTCCCTGAGGGTAGTGGTGACTGCATCAATGCAGACAATGAGTTTGGCAAGCAGCTGCTCCTTCAGGTGGGTTACAGCTACACCTCTGAGTGATCCCACTGGTCCACAATTCCAGACACCTGCATGCAGCCAGGCACCCCTGCAATGAACTCCGAACCCAAGATGGGAAAAATTATCCTTTCTCATGCACTTTCAAGGTTTAAAATGTGCCTGCACTATTCAAAATCCAACAGACCCAATTACAGCACAACTCTGGTTTGTGTTGCAGACAGGGGTTGCCAGTTTTCTTGGCTCTGTTGAGCAGCAGCAACCACCACCCCCAGCTGTACATACAGGCAGGGGGAGGTGTTTGGCTTCTCGACCGACACTTGCGATTACGAATTAGAAGCCTCTGTAAGGAAAAGAGTCGTGACTGCTCTGTGTAACTTTGCTTCAGATGTTCCCTATGTGGTGTGACTGCCAGAGCTGCCCCTAAACACTGCACAAGGTGTGACTCACGATGCATAAAACGGCAAAGATTTGTTCCAAAGTTGGGCACTTCCTATTGCACCCAACCTTCTAAAACTAGTCTCATCACCTCCCTCTTGTAGAATAAAACTTCCCTTAAAACAGTATGGGATGAAGCCTAGATAATATTCTCTAGCATCTTTGTTCCAGAATTGAATTGCTCTCAACATGCACAGCTCAGTCTGCAAAGAGGCTCAGGTTGCTGTGAAGTGTCATGAAGTAGCAAGTACATTTCTTGAGGTGTGAGATTTCTGTAACTAACACTGCCTCCTCCTGACATTGAGGTGTGTGATAAAGTGTTATTGCTGCTTCCAATCTCCACACTCTGAAGCAAACCTCAGTAAGTCCAATTGTCTGTGTGCACCCATAAGTAAACATCCACAGCTTGGCTCTTGCAACAATTCAACACTCTGAAGAGTACAGAAACTGCCATTTACAATAAAACCGGAGAGCCCTGTATCTGGAGCTGCTGCACAAAGAGGTTCAAGAGACCCCTCAGTGGACAAAGCACTGCATAAGAGACCCCTCGTGGGCAGAACGCTGTGTTAAGATGGTCATTTCCCCACCTCCTCAGTCACTACCTAGCAAACAAGACTAGCTAGGGTACACTCTCTTCCTGGGAGGCCAACATGCTCTCTACCAAGGTAACTCCAATGACTCCAAGGAAGGCAAACCACTGAAAACCAGGCACTTGGTAATTTCTGAAGGTGTTTCACTAAAGAAACTCATGATACCAGATAGCATTATTTTTCTGAACTTTTGGGCATTATTTCCTACCCTAAAGACTAAGATGTACATGCACAGTGAGGAAGGTACCTGGTTGCAAAGCAGCAAGGAGTTACTTCCTCCTTCAGAAGCTCTCTTTTGTTCTGCACAAAGACCAGTTAAATATTATTGCAGGCGTTCTGGGAACTTCCATGCAGCTTGTGGGCAATAGCTTGTCAGAGACTAGCTTGTACTAGCTAGTACTGCAGCCGGTACTGAGCTGTCAAAGCAAGAATGGGAGGAGCACTGAGGGATGGCACAAGAAAGACTAATTGCACAGCTCCAGCTGCAACACTCGCAGCCACTGACACACTGAACTACAACTGTGCCAAAGGCTAGAGAAGCAATTCTGCAGAGCAAGCCCGACTACAAGGACACTGACAAGCTGCAAGATGTTCTCTGGGGTTATGTGATGTTTTCTCAGTGCACAGGGCACTGGAGATGTGTGTAGGTGATGCCAGAGTACAGCTGTACTTGGCACCTGGAGAACAGCAATGCTCTAATTGCAGCTCAACAATCATCTCCAAGACTGGCAACAGCCAAAGTGCTCTGGCTCATCCTGTATTCATCTGTGAAATATAAATATTTTCAGAACATTCTTTCTCTATATGCAACTGGCACGGCTGTTGTATGGATGCCACACGAGAAGGGAGGAGAGGAGGAGAGGTGTCTGTGTGCATGGCACCCTCCCACAGAGGTGGGATTACAAAAACACTCGAGCATCCCAATGCTGGAGGCAGCAAATTCCTCGTGAAACCCCTCATGGATGGTGTTGGCAAAAGCAAGGAGGAAGCTCAGACTTCTGTCATCCAGCCCCTACCTGCTGCAACATCCAGGAGAGCCATAAAGCTCCCTCCCGATGCTTGACATGTCAACGCCCAGTTCCCTCCGGGACACCCACCCTGCAGGGTGAGGGAGGGGGACGAAGCCCATTCGGGAACTCAGACGCGGCCACCCCCTGCAGCCTCTATCAGCTAATTAGCAACAAGACTTTGTTCTCCTTGGAAAATAATCGGGCTCAGTCTTCCACGGCAGGACGCCCCTCCCAGCCACAACTGCTTAACAAAGCCCTAATTATGTAAGCATTATATAAGCCGGCACACCTAC
>JANHGL010002816.1:0-66259 GCA_024611195.1 Ceyx melanurus
CCACCCTCAAGGTAAAGAACTTCTTCCTGATATCCAGTCTAAATCTACTCTTCTCTAATTTAAACCCATTACCCCTCTTCCTTTCACTCCAGGCCCTTGTAAACAGCCCTTCTCCAGCCTTCCTATAGCTGCCTTCAGGTATTGGAAGGTGGCTATAAGATTGCCCCGGAGGGGGCTTTTGGTTTGGGTTTTTGGTTGGATAACTAACATGATTCTACCTGTCCTATCCACTTATTTCCCCACTACTGTTAAATTATCCTTCGTAATAGAGAAGGAAATTGAATTAAGCTGAGTGTAAAATATGAGCTGTTATTTTGACAATTCATGTTGAAATGGAAATGCCCAAAAGGTCTGTGGAGGTGTGGATGTTGCAAAGCTGTTCTGAATGGCTAGAATGGAATGAAAGAACAGTGATCTTTGAACACACTTTGAACAACTCTGCATTGCAGAGATCCAATGGGAGGAATTTGGGATAAGGTGTTGAAAAGAAGATACTCAGAGGTTCTAGAGATTACCCACTGGATGGAGTCAATATTCCCCACTTTTCACAAGACTGCTCATGGACTTGTTGCTTAGCAATGTATCTCAGATGTATTGGAGAAGATTTACCTCCCTTCTGGCAGGAAAAAAATATTAGCCAGGAGGCTCCATAGTCTAACACTTTTTGTGGCTTGGTGTTTCACACCTACCTCTATGACCATCATACCTAAATTACAGACTCAGGGAGGTCAAATTGTTTCAACCTTTTCAACCTCTTCAAAGGCTGAGTAAAAAGGAACAATTCATGTGAAGCTCTACTTTAGGTACCTCTCAGCTGCCTCTTAGCGAGTGAGCCTTCTCTTAAAAAAGCAGAAGGGAAAGTTCTAAATTAAGATATTTTACTGAATTACTGTGTATAAAAGTCTTTTGAAAGCTCTGTAAACAAGGAAAACACATGATTCTATAATAGAAAAGAATTATCACCCAGACAGAACAACTAAATCAAAGGGGAATAATTATTTGGAAGCAGGCAGACTTTGATATATGCTACTCACTTTTTATTGTTTCTAGCTGTCTGCCTCTAAATTAGGTTTTTCTAAATAAAAATATATTTACTATATCCAGAGTAGACCTGGAATTACTTAAAATCTACAAAGTGCTGCGTGCCATGAAAGACACAGTTTTATGAGGCATTTAAATGTGGTTTCACATTGACTTCTAACAGTGACAGAGACTAATTAATGGAATTGTTCTGTAGAGTAACAGTGTCTTGGGTTCACTGTTTGATAGTATAAATGTGCAAGTTATTTAATGTCTTGCCAAAGTTGTAGTTTATTTAGTATGCTCTTAGGCCAAATAGATGAACCAAATTAGGGCAAATCAAAGGCTTCCTTGGGGTAAGAGGAAGGTCCTGGCTGAGCCTCCCTAGAATCATAGAATACCTCAAGTCAGAAAGGACCCATAGGGAACATGGTGTCCAACAACCTGCTCCTCACAGGACTGCCTAATGAGCATTCCTTTGTGGAAACAGGAATAAAACCATCACAGGAAGGCTCTCTGGAGGGCTCAGATTTTCAAGACAGGTGAGAAGTTCCAGCTCAAAGCCTAAACAGAATATGAAGGAGCAGTGAGACTGGAGGGCTGGCTCTAGGGAAAGGGTAAATGCTGTGTGGAGCAGGCTGCTGGAGGAGAACAGAACTAAGAGCATTAGGATCCTGCTGTGATTTGTGTTTGGCAGAACTCTGTTTTATGGCTTAGCTAGAAAACCACCAGTACCAGAAGTGTGGGACCCAAAGAAACTTGTTAACTGATGTTAGAATAATATTGCAGTCCATCCTCATTTGCTCTTCTAAAAGTCTTGCTGTGCTTTTAGCTGTGTCTCTTCTTCCATACTGCTGTGGACACTTACTGTTAACATAGATTTAGGATGTTTTCTTCCGAGTACAAAACTGTACAAGAAAAGCAAGCATTCAATATTCAAAGGACAGGCCTGTAGACACAAGGAAGTAAAAGACTTTCTCGTAACAGCAATAATTCCTTGGGAAGATAGAGAGAGGGTGAATAGTGTCATGCATTATGCATTTTGTCTAATATACAGCTCAACGAGGCAGGAAACTGAGAGGGTGTTTCATTATGCCCTTTGAGGAACATATCCTACTCAACTAGTTACCTGTAAGACATTACACTGCAAGGCATATCCACACAGTCCTCCTAAGGTCAGTAAAAGCTGCAGATATTGCAGATGTCCTTGGAAAGATTTGAGCACCTCTGAATATGAGGATCATGAGCCACAGAAGAGAATAGAATCAAAGCAAATCGTTTTGGTTGGAAGAGACCTTTAAGATCATTGAGTCCAATCATTAACCCAGCACTGCCAGGGCACACTAACCCATGTCCCTCAGCACTACATCTCCACAGCTCTGAAACCCCTCCAGGGATGGGGACTCCACCTGGGCAGCCTGGGCCAGGTCTGGACAACCCTTGTGTGTCAGAAATTTTTCCTCATGTCCAACCTAAACCTCCCCTGGTGCAATTTGAGGATGTTTTCCCTTCTCTAAGTTACCTGTGCTCACAACTTCAGTTCATCTTCTCATAGCTCTTTTCTGTAGAACAATCATTTTCCATTTGCAACAGCTCTGGTGTTACCCCTGAACCTTTTCTAAAGTCCAATATCATGGATTTTTTTCACCTTTTTCTTGGGGTCATTTTGATTTTGCTTGCTAGCCCAAGGATGGTGAATCCAGTTTTGGGGCTTATTTGTGTTTGTGACTATTTCACATCAATTATTACCAGCTTACATTTAAATGTGGACAAATGTGCTGCATTCAGCAGCACAAATTTTCCATGGCACTGGAGGTCCAAAGAATCCCAAAAGGGAAATCCACATTCAGCTATTATCTGATATTGAACAGAGGAGGTGCCACCAAGCCTGTCACCCATGGTTATTAGAGGGAGAAATAAATACTGCCTGAGCTCCCAGTCCTAGATAGAGCTGTCTCGTTCTATTTAATAATTGGAGGAGGTTTATAGTGTTTGCCCAGCCATTTCCCAAGAGGTGATTTTTTTAGCCAGGCTCTGTCATGATGTGACTTTATTGCTTCTTGCTGTGTTAAGGCCCTACATTGTCTTGTCTAGTCTCTGACTGAGATACATTTGTCAGAAGATCAACTGTGGCAAATCAATGGACCTCCAGTGAAACTGCTGCAGGAACATTGATTTACAACAGCTGAATATTGGCTCTTATTCTTTACAAATTGCCAATGTCATTAACTATTTAGAAGCCAAGTTTAAGGAAATATATCCAGCACAGACCAGAAAACCCTAATAATTCAATTTTGTAGGAAAAAAAATAATTTAACATGTAATAAGGCCCAGACATATAAATGAAGAGAACTGTTTATCTGACAAGAATGAGTATTCTGAATGCTAAGAATAGTGAGCCATGCCATGATTTGGTCATCTACCTGAGATTTGAGAGGCATGTGTTTTTCAGCCTGTGCTTCAAACCAAATGCAATGGGGACTGGGACCTACTGTCCATCCATTCTCTCTGAATTACCAAGCTGCAGAGTTTATCTTTCCCTTTCCAGATTCCATCCTGGATCAGTTGTGTTTTAATTAAGATTAGTGATTCCAGAAACATCATTTTTTACATCAGTTTTCGATAGAACTACATTCTTCACTGGGAGGTAACTTTGTAAGTAGGAAGTAATTATGTATACAGTATAGTAATTTTTTTTTTGTGTGAGCTCTAATTGTATCCAAATTTCATGGTTTCTTTTGCATATAACATTTCAAAGCAAGCCAGCTTGGTATCATATCATAAGTAGCAAGGAAAAGGATTTTTAATAAATGTGGATCCATGGATCATAATATTTCCAATGTGCAAATGGTCTATATATGTAAACACTATTATAGCCTCATAAAACCTAATTCACACGCAATATCAGCTACACTGCATTGCAGCAACTGCTTAAACCACTTCAGAAAGTCTTTATAAAGAGAATTCTGGCCTGATTGTGATTGTGCCAATCACTTGGCTGGGTAGAATGAAAATGTACTCATGTTTCATGGAAAAAAGAAAAAATAAAAAGAACAAACTTAGCACATATGATGAATAAACAACCAGTGAAAACTGTACAGAACAGAATCCCATTATTCCATGCTATTGAATTTCTAACAAGTCATATAGAATTGTTATTGCTAAGTAATAAAGGATTAGATAGAAGCAGATCATTTATACAATTATTCAGGTCTGTAGAAATTGTCTTTAAACAGAAGATAGTCTAATATGATGGAAATGCAGTGGAGAAGGGTCTTGTTTAAACTGAAGAATATAACATTATTGTGAAAATGCAGCCAAGAAAGATGTATTTTACCTTTTGTGTCCTGAAGGCTCTTATTGTCATTCAAATTAATGTCCCTCCTTTTTTGTCTTTCTTTTTTTTTATTATTATTTATCCATTTTTGTTACTTAGGATTCGTAAGCACTCTGGATATTCCAGCCAAGGCTGAGTGCTGTGATTTGCCCTGGATGCCTCACAAGGTCTGTGCTAGCAGCATTTTCAGGTGAACCTCTGGGCTGTGCTGGTACCTGTTACAACAGCCACACAGGCTCAGGTGGGTTGCTGCCCACTTCTCAGTGTGAGAAGACATGTGCCAAGGTTGGTACAGGAACATGGGGATGCAGGAAAGGGAACCAGTGTCACATGCTACCCCTGGAATGGGATAACTGCATTAATTCAGATAGATTAATACAGAGAGTGGTACTTCATGATTTTTGTGGAGTCTATATGTCTTTATGCATAAAGAAAAAAACATGAATAGAAGTTTAATTTTTAATATTTTTTTTTTCATTTCTATACTTTTCAAAATACATTAGAAAAAGTAAATCTTTCTAGGTTGTGACTCAACTCAATTATAGTCCTCCCTCTTTTTTACAAATGGAACTAATAGTAACTCAAAAATTTTTATGTTGTTTTTCATTGGTAGGTGAGAAGATACCATTTGGTACCAGATAAGTGAATGGCAACAGAAAGGAGGCATCTGATGTTCTCTAATGGCTGTGATTTGTGAGCACTTTTAGCAGAACTGCTGCTGTGCAGAAATGGGAATGTGTTCTCACTTCCCTGTAATGAGAGGTAAGTGGAACTTGCTTTCTATGTCTCTTACTGAAAGAGGGAAGCTGCTGAGCTTATAATTCCTGGTATAAAGCACCAGGCTTCTCCTCTTGTATTTGTTTCTCGTTTGCTTTTTCATTCATTCACTATCAAGATGAAAGTCAGGATTAGGCAACATGCAGACCAGTCCTTCTCACAGGTTTCTGATTGTTTTCAATCTGCTCTTTTGCCACATGCTTTTAGTCTTTCTTTCCTGAAGAAGTTATAAATGTGTCCCTGTCTAGTTAAATAATAAATAAAAGTTATCTCTGGGTTATCTAGCAGAAAAATCAGTGTCATAGAAGAGACTTCATTTTCTTAGATAATAATAAAATGCTTCTGATATTGCTAGTACATCTTTTAGGTTGAATATGGAATAAATATGTTCATTAACAAGACTTAAACACATACATGCACACAAAGGATGTTGTGTGAAGTGAGATGATGAAGTTGGAGAGGTTAAGGAATCACACTGATAAGGGATTCATAGCTGGGCCTTTTTGAGGAGGGGAATGAACTCTGCTTTGGTTTGAATGCTGAAGGTTTTGCTTATTTGCCCAATGAAGTGCTGATGGAGCCCCCTTTCTGAGCTCAGAGTACTATTTTGTTAAGCTCTGTAAAAACACATGGAAAACAAGTAACTAATGGTTAGTCTGGCAGAAAGTGAAAACAAATCTATTGGCAGTGAAAACAAATCTCTAAAGACCATGAAAAGAGAGCTGGAAAAGAAAGAAAAGAACCTTGTTGACTCAAAATCTACCTTTAGCCGTAACTGCAAATACCTGGCATTTACCTTCAACTATCTTTTTGTTTCCCTTTGGACAAACAAAGGTTGTTTATCTCCTATTGACACAGATTCTTCCTTTTGTACCTTATGTCTGAGTTCAGAACAAGGATTTGGAAGGTTCCTTTTCTGGGGCTGCTGCTGATCCTCTGCAAGTGAAGTTGTCCCAGGTGATCTCTCCCATTCACCATACTGGTTTCCCTTTTGTTACTGTGTAGGTAGAGATAAAAAATTCTTCATCAACATTTGCAGTGAGGAATAAACAGGAAGAGACAAAAACCTCTAATAAGGGGTTCCTGTAATAAAGGTATTGAAGAACTATGAGAGAAATGTCTGCCTTGACAGAGAGCTACATAGTAATCCTGCTTTCTGCCACTAACTGACCTAAATCAGCTTTTAAAGTAGCAAAGAGTTGAGTGCATTTTGAAGTTGAACTTTTGTCACTGGGTCTTGGCTCTACTCCCAGCAGAGAAACACACAAAATAACTTGTTCATGGGCTCTGAAAAAAAATCAGGTTGTCTTTCTGATGCTTGAGTTCTACCTGGAGAAAAATAGTAATTCCTCACTCCATCAGTTTTGTTCAGAGGTTACATGGAATAAAGAGCCCAGGGAATCCAAATAAACATGCCCAGAATTTCCCATCAATGCTGAGGGGCTGCTACCTGGGTAGAAATGTTATCAAACCTGTTCTCCATGTTCCAACCATGTTAATCAGTGTAATTACTGGGGGGTTTCTAGAAATGGGTTTCTTCCCTCCACATTTGCTCTTCATTCTTCAAGCATCCTGCCTTGCCTCATCATGCTCCTGGCTCCTCCCCTCCACCCCATAGCCTGGCTTTCCTGGTGTTCCCTGATCCTTCCCTGGGCTTTTCCCTGTGCATTCACTGGTTCAAGGGATTTTGCTGCAAGGCTGGTGCCTGAGGCACCTCCTTTCCTCTTCTTAACAGGCAACTGGGGCTGTGTAAGCACTGCCCTGGGACTTACCAGTTGCTTCCTGCTGCGTGGGAACTGATTGCAAAGGAATGAAGTTGTGAGCTCCTAATGGGTGGCCAGTGTGGAGGCTAATGCTGGCACAGCTTCCCAGGTGCAAGGAGAGGGGAAGGGAGAGATTCAGGAAGAGCAAGGCAACCAACAGGAGCAGTGGAAAAACAAGATGAAGGCAAAACCATAAGAAGCACAAGAATTAATATAAGGAAGTAGGAAATATTCTAGAAGAGAAATAGTGCTAGAAAGAAGCCTGGGGTGTGCAGGGCAGAGAGGGGAAACAGAAGAATGCAATGGAATAAAGATATAAAACAAAAAAAACCCACAACAACAACAAAAAAAGGGAAACATATTCTTTACATTTTTTCTTTACATTCTTTTTCCTACTAATGCATGTTCTAAGCACTGTGTATGTAACCAGCTACAGCCCTAGATTGGTATTTTGCAGTAGTTCTGCTACACATTTGATAGCTTTCCACAGCAGTCTAGCTGAAGCAGAAGGAGCTTGTAACATTTTTATTTCCTTTCTGTCCCCTGGTGCCCTCTCAACATTTCCTACGAGCTGCTGACAGTTGGCAGAAGGGTTATTTGGCACCACTCTCCTGCTAGATTGGGTACAAATGTGTTTTGGCAGTGATGCCTGGTAAACTGCATATGCTTTGCACATGGCCCCTTCCCTGTAAAGTTTGGGTAATATTCCACTAGTTTTCTCTCTCATTTTTGTTTCCTTTCCCTGTGTAGCCAGGCTGTGTGAGAATGAATGTTGGTACAGTGCTGTATTTTTTTTAAGGTCACCCACCCTGATGTATGTTTTTGCCTCCCTCTTCTTTGCCTTCTCTATAGTTTCGTTGATTTTTTTTTCTTTCAGGTAGAAGCATCTGCACAAGGCAACATGTTTTACCAGGAACTGAGAAAATGACAGTTATGTTTATTGACTGTGCAAGTTCTGCAGGATTTTCACACAGGCTGTATGGCCTGTTCTTCACTCTTGAAGAGTGTGGAAGGTTCTGATTCTTGGAAGAAAGAAACCAAGGAGATAGCATATTTGCTTACAGTCCTACCCCCTCAGTCAGCTTGTGTTGTCTTTTCTCAGTGGTGATCCAGGCTATCTCTGGAGTCTGCCTTTCATCTGGTTTTGTGGTATTCCCTTCTTTCTCACTTGTTCACAGTTTACTTGGTCAAAGAAGCATCAGCTCAACCCCTTTGCCCACATCTGGGATTCTTCCAGTCTGGAAGATCTACAGGTAGGCAGTGCCTTCTGAGGATGTCTTCCTTGTATCATTTCAGACACCATTCACAGTGGTGAAAAACACTCTTACAAGCTGCAAAGTGGTGATTTTTGGACATGAGATGAGCAGACAAGGTGCTGTGACTGATACTCTCTGTCCCTTCAGCAAACACTTCTCTGTATCTCTCACTTGTATTACAAAGACTTTAGGAATCTGTGTTTTGATAAGATTGCAGAATCCCAGCATGGTACAGGTGGAACACAGGAGGTTGCAGTTGAACATGAGGAAAAACTTCTTTGCTGTGAGGGTGCAAGAGCCTGGCCCAGGCTGCCCAGAGAGGTTGTGGAGTCTCCTTCTCTGGAGAGATTCCAGACCCACCTGGGCATGACCCTGGGCACCCTGCTCTGGGTGACCCTGCTGGAGCAGGGGGTTGGACAAGATGGTCTCCAGAGGACCTTTCCAGCCCCTACCAGTCAGTGATTCTGTGATCAGTAAAGTTGGGGGGTTTAGTTGGCTTGCTATGTGTTGGTGTTTGGTTTTTTTGGCATTTATTTTTTTTCTCATTCTTTTTAGTTTACTTTCACAGCATTAACAATATAAGGATGTGACTGAATAATTCATCTGTGTTTTACTAAGGCATTCTCTCAAGCAACCAAAAGGTTTCCTAATGCTTTGCCTTGACAAGGATTCCAGTCTCTGCTTGGCATGTTTGATCTGCAGTGTCCCAGCAATGTGATCATGGGGCTTGCTTTCATAGCTGACTCAGTCATATAAAACTGTTGCCCTACCTATAGCCTGATAAATCCTTTCTCTTCTTTGACTCTGTCAATTCAGATGAATATTTAATGCTGCTGCAAGTTGATCTGGGTGTTTGCATTAGTGAACATTGTTTTCTTTGGCTTTACCATTCTGATGGTGTTATTTCTAGCCCTTTAAAAAGGGAAAACACTGCTCAATTTGAATATAGTCTTTCCTTGTAGACAAACTATGATTATATGATCTTATATAAGACAGGTCTGGGAGGAAGGTGGGTTTAGTTGGGGGTTTTGGGGCATTTGTTTCCCACTATTCTACTCTATTTTTAATTGTTGATGAATTAATCTTCCTCAAGCCAAGTCTATTTTGCCTATGATGGTAACTGATGAGCCATCTCCCTGTCCTTATCTCAACCCAGGAGCTTTTTCATCTTATTTTCTGCCTCTGTCATGCCAAGGAAGGGGAGTGAGAGTGGCTTGGTGGGGACAAGGCAGCAAGCCAAGGTTAACCCACAGCTTTTACCTACAATGGTCCCTTGTCATGTTTTAGGCAGACTTATGGGTTTACCTTAGTGAGTGTTTGCCATGAGAGGTTCCTGGCTGGGGGGAAGATGAATGCTTCCTCACTTCCTTGGTTGGAATGCAAGCAAATTGCTTGTGTATTTGTCTGAATCATGGGCTTTTCTTGATGAAAAAGAAGTTTTGCAGAGCTATAGAACTAATGAAACCTTCAGAGTCAGCTTCTTCCCTTGCAGGTCTTGGGACAGAGTGGGAGAAAGGAAAAGACCCTTAAGATCATTGAGTCCAACCATTCCTCCAGCACTGCCAGGGCACCACTGAACCATGTACCTCAGCACCACATCTCCATGGCTTTGAAATCCCTCCAGAGATGGGGATTTTCTTGCATAATAGTTTGAGTTGATCTTTTTTTTTGATCTTAAACTCTTTGAAAGTATTGCTGCATACATTTTTCCTTAGTTTGATCCCAGAAGTTGGTATTTTCAAACTGAAGGCTGTTTTATTCTCTCTTCATTTTATGAATACAAAGTTCAAACAAGTTAACATGTCCTTTTATATAAAAAACACCTGAAAATCTACAATGAATCTAAATGAAGAATAAAGGATAATACTAAAGGAGAGGAATAAACTGTTCCACTTGTTAGGTACTTACACTCTACACACAGAAGCTAGATCAGATTCAAATTGTCTTTGTCAATAAGTTTTTGACAGCACTGTGTACTCCAGCAATCCCTTTCAAATGCTGTTTTCTGCTCTTATTCTATTCAGCTGTGAAGAATTCCCACAAGGTGCATTTCTGAGAAGGTCTGTGGCTATAGTGAGGAGTCCAGAGGAAAAAAAAGAAACCAAAACAGCCTTGCAAGAACAAACTAAGTGATGAGATACTTCAGTTCTACTTCTGTGGATGGTAATGATATTGGTGATGAAAAGAAATTGTACTATATTGAAGAAGATTTTTAATTACAAAGAAAAAAAATTAGGTTAAAGCTGGTGATTCCTGCAAGGTAAGTAAGTAGGATGAGTCTGTGGCATATGGTCATGGGAAAGACTTAAATCTTATCTTTGTGCATGCAGGAGCAACTAGCACTGTTATGCAATTGCCAACACATTTATTCACTGTGAGGTTAGCAAAGAAATGTGTAAGTATGATTTTTTCATGAGCACTTAGGAACCCAAGTCTTGTGGGTTTGAAATATTCTGTAATACTGAAACTGCTTTATGAAATCAGTGCTCTGGAATCACTGTCTGGGGGAAAGGGACTAAGCAAGCTGTCAGGGGAAAACATGATGTCCTAGTGAATGTCATGGCTGGAGAGCTGGTAAGACTATTTCTAGGGCTCTGGATCTGTAGCTAAACTTGCTCCAAGATTCAGCAATGGGAGCTGTGGCTGGATACAGCAATATTTAACTTTCTGCAGGGAGTGGCCAAAAGCAAAGGAATACAAGCATTGTGGCACAATATTTATTCTCTAAATTAAAGATCCTTCATGTGGGATATCTGTATTTTTAATTCTGTTCTCTATTTAAACATCAATGGGAGGAAATGTGCCTTCTGATTTTTATTTGCACCAGTTCCTAGCTCCAGATGTTTCCAATGAAGTGAAAATAAGCCTGGAAAATCAACCAGTCCTGCTGATGGGGGACATCTTTTTTTTTTTTTTTTTTTTTTGTCATCTCTGATGAATTGAGTATTAAAATACACCAAAATTTGAAACATTTATCTTTTTTTTTTTTTTCCCAAAAATACACAGACTGTATTTTGCTTTTCTCTGCTCCTTGTGGGAGTGCCTGTGTGACCTGTTTGTGTTTTACTTGGGTATGTATGTACATACACAGCTTGCCTTGCTCTGCTTCTTTAATACATTTATCTGAGTATCTTGCTTTAGAGGGAGCATTCCAGGAATGGGGAAAGGGAACCTCAAACTAGCCCATAACTTACTTTTTAAATTTAATATCGCTCTGAGGTTTGAATTTGCTTTTATAAGGAAAGCAATTGTGCAAGTAAAGGAAGAGATCAATGTTCTAAACACCTCGCTGAATAGGGGAAGTGGGCAATTACACACTCCCTGAGCTATTAATGCCTCTGACTTGTCAGAATAGCCTGAAGATCATTCTCAGAGGAAAACCTGACACCTTTGCAAGTTAAACTGTGAGGAGCTCAATGCTAAGTGCTTGTCTTAGCCACTGTATTAGTGTAAAAAGAGATGTCTTTGATATGCTGCCTTGTTTATTTGACAACAGGGAGTGATTGTTTTCTGTAATTATAACTGCCAGGAAGACATTCTCTTAGACTAATGTGATGTTTCAGTCATTAGTGTACTCTAAATGGTAAGAAAGCTCATACTTGGCCATAAAAGGCTCTAATAGGATCCATGGCTGGATCTTCAGCTCCCTTTCAAGAATTTCAGAACGGTGACTTTTGGAAGCTTTGCAGGATGCTGTTGCTGTTGCTGCTTTGGGAAGCTTTGCAGGGTACTGTTGCTGAAATTTGGCTACCCAGGCTGAGTCCTCAGTGCTGCACACTCGGCATCCTTCAGAGCTGTGAGGGACATGCAGCTCCTCACAGCACGCAGCTCTGTGTGTAACTACAGAAAGCAACCCAAGTGGGAGATGATGCATTTGGTTTCTAAAAGCACAGTCCTTAGAAGGGATCACAGTCTGCTGCAACCTTTTGCATGGCTGCCTTTGTGAAGGGTGTTTTCCTGCCTTGAGCCCAAACGTCCTCTTCCATTATCCAGGAGAAGCTTATAGCCTCCTGTGGTGTCCTCATCCAGTCTTGCACAAGACAGGAAGAAAGCTACAACATTTTCTTCTCTTTCTGTTCTTTTGCTCATAGCAAGACACAGGCAGCTCATTCCTCTGCCAAATTCAGACTTAGTTTAGCTGTGAGGAGTTAGAGGTAGGGCTATATATCACTGTACAAGAAAATAAGGCCTGTGACAATCATATCCACTGGCATTTTAATCTTTGAAACCATTCTTCTTACTGTAAAGAAGAATGTGAAGAATTCAAGGTGAGATGGGACCATTAAATAGTTTATTCTAACCTCTTGAGTGTATTAGTCCATAAATAATCAGCAACAGAACTGACTTGAAGAGCTGAGCAATAGTGTTTCCTCCAAATAGCTTTGAGTTTTGCCACAGTTACTTCTAAAATACAGAGTTTGAGTCTTTTTTACTTTATTCCAGGTGTTAATACTCTTCACAGACACAAATCCAGGACTTAAGCTTCATGTTGCAGTCATAGTTTCTGTCAGACCCAACCACAGCATAGTAAACAAAATGTATCCTGCAGGTCTTTCACTACAAGGTATTTCCCACAATTTATGAATAAACTTTTCCATTAACCAGTTCACTCCTCATACAACATAGGCTTTGTATTGCTGTTGTGTTGTTTTGTTTTTAAATGAGGCTGATGCACATCACAAATGCTTCACAGTGGCCATTACATCTGTGCATCAGCTTTTATAGGTCTTGTGATTTAGGAGTGTGTTTAGCTAATACAGGCCAAGCTTGACCAAAATTCCAGCTCAAAGTGTCAGTATTGCCTTCTTTCTTTGATGAGGAAGTTCATGGGAGTAAACTTCTCACAGTTATCATTTAAAAAATCAGAATTGCCCACAGTTTTTCCTCATCCATGAGCATTCATTTCCCAGCAGGAGCTGTATCTGCACAGGCACTAGCAGGATTCAGCTCGTGGTTAAGGGCAGCAGGTGTTGGTATTATAGGGACAGGGCTTTTACCTTGTTATGGATTTCCACAGGTGGAAAAGCAATAAGGAAAAGCCTGAGTGGGAAACATTTCAAGTCTCTTTCTTAGTGGTCTTTAAGATTTGCAGAAAAATGAGTAAAGTCTCATGGAAAACAAAAAACTCTGCACTGACAAACAGTCTTCCTTAAGTGTGTGTGATGGGGAGAGAGATGGCAATAGAAGGCAAGAAATCATAGGTCTCTGGTACAGGTTCTCAGTTTTAATATTACATCAGTAAAGCATTTCTAAATGCTTTACCAGTAACAAATACACAAATAATAGATATTACAAATTACATGATTGAGACAAAGCACTGATCTAAAGTTCCTTTTAATCTGGGGATGTTAGTCTGGAGGCAGGTACAGATAAACCTTTGGCAAGCACAGGTGGAACTAAACTGAGTTTAGTGGCAGCAATGCTGGCAGTCAAACCCAGTTCTTCAGTGAAGCTGAGAGGATGGAAAATTATTCTGTATATTTCTTCCTGGAGCTATTTTCTTTCTGGAGATATATTACAACTTTTTAGGTTTATTTTGTCCCAGAACAAAAGTTTCTTGATCTACAGGGAGACACTGACCTCAACACAGGTGGAAAAGGAGACATACATGCAGGAGCAGCAGTATGTGGTGATGACAAGGATCCAGTGTATCTTCACTATAGAAAATTTCTGTTGAACAAACATAATCCCTATGATTAAAACACAAATAACACCTGTCATAAGCTGGGTTCTAAACACCTCATTAGAAATTTCAAGCAAAAGATGCTGCTTTCTGGCAAGAGTTCAAATGCAGAGATTAATTCTAAGGAGCAGAGTATCTGCCCTGTTTTGAAGTGCAGGGATCCTTGTTTGTGTGGCTTTAACAGGAAAAAACTTAAACCCCAAAGCCTCAGATTGCAGCTAATTTAACAGTAGAGCAGATGCTTTGTGTTTTTGCAGTTGCTCTGTTTCAGAGAGCAAATAAATAGCAAATAGCACCAGCAATGACAACTCAGCATCAACCCAACCCATGTGGTGCACTCCAACTGCCTGTCACTTCATCTCTTCCTCTGTATCTCAGCTATCTGTGGGTATTCTGCAGATATCACTGCCTGTCCTTCCCTGTTGTTTTGACTGGTTTCCTGTCCCATCTAGCCAGTTAGATAATGGAAAGAGGATGTTATGTGTTTCCAAGATCTGTGGTCCCTAATAAACATAGGGGAAACAGCAAGTAGTATTCTTTACCCCAGTAAATGAGATTCTTGGAATTATTGGTCCCTGTAGCAGTAAACAAAGTCCTGATGCCCTGACCTTTCTTAGAGCAGACTGTCCTGGGAAGCAACTGGTCAAACTGGAGCTTGCCAGAAGAACACAACTGAGGAATTTTGATGCTGTGCTTGTCATGAAATGCTGTCTCCTGGTCCTAGGAAGGTAGGAGTATAGAAGGATTGAAACATCCTCCACTGTGATGAAAGGAGCAGCAGCAGGGAGGAGACACCTTTGCCCTGCCAGGTTACCAGGGCCAACCTTCTTTCATTGGTCTGATTGTGGGCAAAGGATGACAGTGGTATTACCTAAAGGGAAATGCAGTAAGAGCTGCAGAGGCTCTTCTTGCTCAAAAGAGACAACTTCCCAGTGTGAGTTTTGGTAGAATCTTTATAAAGCTGCAGCTGAATGAACACTATTGAATGTGGTTAACACTCCTAGTTTTTCTGTGTGAATTTGAACAAAAAGAGACTAAAATATCTCCTAATAAAAGATAAGAGAAAACCTTCAGGAAGCCATTTGCTGCTGCTTGTAATAAACATTCATTATTAACACTCTTTTGTGAACTAAGAACAAAGGTATTTTTCTGGGAGACCAGGCCTGCTGTGTGTGGCTCTGAACACTTTAGTGACATACTGCAGCAAGTATTGATGTTCAGCAAGAAAGTCCTTGCTATTCCTTCAAAATCACCTTTGTTTGGAATAGAAAAAAAAATCACTTTATATATTATTTATTTGAAGATTCTGTATGAGTTGTTTGGCCTAGTAATGGAGTTGTGGAACGAGACACTGGGCCTAGTGAGAACACTACAGTGTTTTTTTGCCTTTCTGTTTCAGATCACCTCATGGCCCCAAGCAGGTTTCTTTAATATCTTTGTAACAGCCCAGTGAGAATACCAATATGCTTAATAGAACTTCTCAGTAGCTGGCACACTGGTGGCAACAGCATAACAAGCAGTCAAGATTCTTCCTGAAGGACTTAATCTGTTATGTGAATCTTTTACTGCTCTGTGAGTTCACTTGAATTTCCATTATTCCCACTGAGCCCTTCCTGTAGGTCTGGAAAATGAGTTAATTTGATGCTGGAGACTCAGGAGGTGAGTCTCTGTTAGAAGTTAACACAGGGTAACTGTCTCAAGTAATTGTCAGGTAACACAGGCAATTGTCTCAGCTATTACAGTGGTGTTCTAAAGAATCACAGACTTTTACCTATGGCTTTATTCTGCAGGAAAAAGTTGGGGGATAGAATATTAATAATAATAAACAACAAAACACACATACACACAACACCAAACAACACAAAACCCACAAACAGCAAAGCAAAAAAGCCCTAACCAGACAAACAAAAAACCACCAAACCACACTTCTATATAGTTTAATGAAATCAAACAAGCTTGTGTTTCACTAGCTATCTGCCTGGACTCAAGTGCAATGTCAAGCATCCTGTATCTGAATGTACCACAGGCTTTTCAGAATGAAATGTGATTTATCAGGCTGCAATAAGTTCCTTAAACTGATACCACAGCAACTTTGCTGGTGCTCTCCAAAAAGCAAGTACCTGTCTCAGAACCTGCACTGTAGTTGCCTTCTACAACTTCAACTACAAGATGCAACAGAGGCATTTTTTACCTATAAGTAAAGTTTGAACAGAAGGATACTTGGCAGGGCCTGTTCTTGTCCCAGTTTAACTGGACTGTTGCATTAGCAGGTACTGTTGGAGAATTCTTTGACTAAAAAGGACCCTGAGATATTTTTCTAGCTTTCTGAAGAAATGTTCTAAAAATAAGACCTTTGCTGGGAGTTCACATCTGCATCTGTTGGCTGCAAAGGGAAAGTTTTGGTACAGAACACAGATGCTGATCAGAATTAAGAAAACTCATTTCTCCTTGAAAGACTGTGTCACCAACCAGTCCATCTTGCAACTACAATCTGTTCTCCCCATACTTTTTAACATATTGCTTGCTGTGGGAGTACTTGTTCCAAAAGGGAATAGGACAACCTCATTAACTGACCACCATGAGACATCAAACAAATCTTTTCTACCTTCACTGATTGATGTGGCAAAAGTTCCCCTTGGTAGAATTTTGCCATGAGAGTCTCTTCATCTGAAAGAACAGAAAAGAGAGCTGAGCAGGTTGGTAACTGTGTAGGTGTTGAGGAAGGCACAGTGTGAGTGTCTGACGGAGTGTCACTGTGATGCAGTGACTTGTAATTGTCTTTGGTTTTTGATAATCAAGGCCAGCATCTCACTCAAAATGTCTGGGATTTATCATTGCCAATCCCACTCCCTTCTACAGAGGCTCCTATTTGCACTGTCCTCTAATCAGATTCCTCTATCAGTCTGGCACGTGAGCAGCTTCAATATTCAAGTTTACACTGGGAGCAGTGGGAAAAGCACCCATTGGAAGTAGGAGCCCAGTCCTACAATTCCAAACAGAGAATCAACTTACCAGGGCACAGACATACATTCACTCAGCAGATGCTGCTAAAGATGTACTCATCAAAACCTCTTTACAGTACTTCCTTTGCTGGAATTTATTACCTCCTTTGGACTATCAGCAGAAAGGAATTTCCAAGTACTTCTTGTGTGATTCACTGTGAACTTCACCAGTTTAGCTTAAACTGTTGGGTGAGATTGTTAAAGCTGTGATACTTGTGTGGCTTAAATTGCTGCAACCATTTGCTGGTCAAATGTCTGTCAGCATCTGAACTGAGTGATGCTTCAGAAGATGACTTGTGCCAATCACAACCTCTTCTAAGGTGCTCTGGGTTCAAATAACAAAGTGAGCCCTCAAACTATCCTTAAAATGTATTTATCCTGCCAGAAATTTTAGCTTGAACTCTCTGTTCCTCTATTCACCTTAAATACAGCATTCCCTTCCAGAATGTTGAAAAACTGCTTTCTTGAATGTAGTTCTGGTGAGAGCAAAATGTCATGGAGGAAACTGACTGAGAAGAGAAAGGGAGTCTTTTTATTCCACATGGTGTCTTTGAAATAAAAATATTTTTTTTCCAAAAGAGACTGTTTGAGGAAGTTTGGAAACATTTGGTGCTTCAAGAACTATAAGTAGAGAAAAAATGGTATTGAAAAAATATTTTTCCTATCTCTAAACAAATTAACATTATTGTTTTTGAGACATTGAAATGAGAATCTTTTAAATTAAGAGCTTATAGAAGTGTTTAGACTGCTGAATTTCTGTCATAGTAGTTAAGCCAAGAACTGTCAAAGAAGAGGATCATGCAGTTGGATAAATTCTTTCAGTGTTGAGCATCCAGTAGCTCTGACAGAAGAAAATGGAAGCAGACACTTGCTCATAGTTTTGGAAATCACTTCTGTGTATGGCTGAGTTGGGAGCAAGTGTTGCATAGAACTGTCTTGTTTTTAGAGCCTTGATCTAACTGCTGAAGTCCTCTTCTTGCAGATATCCTCTTCCCAGCAGATATCTCCTCCCAGATACAATCTGTACTGGTTTTTCCTGATCTCCAGTAAGCACTGTAGTTGTACACCTGAAGTCTAAAATAAGTGCTTATAATAAAACCTCTCCCTACTCCAACTGGCAGCCTGTGTGGCAGAAGGAAACCAACACAGTGACATATTGTTGGCTGCTGATTCCAACACTCTTCCCACACAATGATTTAGTGGGAAGAGCTACCTTGGACAGCTCTGTCACTATCAATCTGGCTACACTGTGGAAAAGCCAGTATCCAATCCTAAAGGCTCTGAGATAGAGTCATTTGTCATCTCCAAAGTAAGTAAATGTCATGACAAGTGGTGTAGGACTTCCCAGTAAATTAAAAAGAACAAACATGCATCTCAGTAGACAATATAATGCAAACCCCAAGAGGGGGAGGAATCATCCTCACCAGAGCTGACTGTGCTTGGAAAGATAAACAAGGAAGATTTTAAAGCTTTGATTGTAGCACTTTATCCAGTATTATCAATAGATGACACAAGCAAAGGCCAAGCATCTCTGTGTTTTAACAAAACACAAAAATATGAATCTATGTTGGCTGAACACCAGCCTTAGCAGTGTAAATTGAAATGGCTCTATTTCCAGCACAGAATTTACAGTCATAAGACTTGCAATCTTTGGAAAATCAAGATAGCTAGAAAAAGCAGCTCAGTTCCATGGAAACGAAGAAATCCACAGATTTTGTTCCATCCCATTATAGAATGAAAAGAAAAATTTTCAAAACATTTCTCTCTCCTTTAGTGTTTTTTTTTTTCTGAGACTCCACATAGGCAGCAGTCCCAGTGATTTGGGCAGATCTGTGTGTGGACAATTCCTCCCAGGTACAGCAAGTGCTCCACAAACCAGAGTGCCTTGGTTGTCCTCCTTTCTTGGGAAGGTGGAGAAAAAATGCTTCATTCTCAGTAAAAAGAAACTGATGAAGCTCTGCTCACAACTTGACATTGTCCTGTGTGATGCTGCTTGGGAAAGGGTCTATTTTCATCCAGTTTGCTGAGGTTATTCGTGTCAGAGGGAATCTCTTTATTTACGCCAGTGAAGCATTTGTAGAACCAGCTGCATGGATTAAGTTTTACTGCTAAGTGGAAAGCATGAAGACACTACTATTTACAGACTGTTAAGGTCAGTACAAGCTGCAGTGACCTCAGCTGTTCTCAGGCTTGGGTCTTTACTCATTAGAATCAAGCAGTCAATGTATTTGCCTAAATTCAGCTTCAGTGCAGGTGCTTATACCAGATCATATTTCAAGGTTGTGCCAGTGTGACATTGCTGTGAAAAAAATCATCCCTAAAGAAATTAATTGGATAAAGGACTGGCTGAGTCACATCCTTTCATAGACTGTCCTTAATTTCCTAAAATTTGCATAAAATAAAAAACAAGAGAGGGAAATAAAATAGTTGTCTGAGGGGACATAGTAAAATTGTTACAGTCCCTCCTGGTATAAGCAGAGTAAATGACTCAAGGTAGACCCTGAAAAGACTTTCACCAGTTATTTTATCACCCCAATGTATTTATTTGTTTCTTTGCTGTTCAGTGCAAGATAACATGTCATACAAATGGTAGCAGAGAGAAGATCCGTATGGGCCTTGGGCAAAGATGGTACTTAACTCTGGGTAAGAGCTTTTGGCTGATTTTGATTAGAGATTTCAAATGACCTGATACTTTCTGTCTTGTTAAGCCTAAATACTAGACCAATCTGCTCTTGTGGAGAAACATTCAACTCAGAGGGAATGTTGTGCTCTAGCCATACCATATATTGTGTGTCCTGCTTAAGCTTCCTGACAGGTAATGTTGTTTTCTAGGAATCTGATTTAATGACAAAAGAGGCACCTGCAATGTTACAATATGACCTGTGATGGATGTGAAGGGTTCCTAGCACCAACAGTGTCTATGGGACTTCAAATTCAGTTTAAACTATCTGAGAACAGGTATTAATCTAAAGTTTTAGCCATTTGTATCAATCTGCTGGGTTATTATCTTCTCTGGTTTGCTCCACTGGTGCCCTCAGAAAACCCAGTCCTCTTGAAATCAACAGGAGTTTGTAATTAGCTTGGACAGAGACAGGGGACAGGCAGCACACTGAACCTTCTCTGTTCTGATTCTCCCTGAGTTTCAAATGCTGTTTGATCAAGAGACATGTCAGTGTATTCTGTTGAATTTCATCTGCTTTTCATTTGTCTTCAGCTATCAAATGTAAAGCTCCTTTGAATACTCTTCTTGGTGTGGAGATCAATTGAGCAGGAAACAGTTCATCCCCTATGCAGCCTACCTGTTTTTGGAAAGTCCCAGCCTGCAGGGCTTTCCCTGGCCTGATAGAATGTTTTTCTAGTCACAACCTGTCACATATAATAAAGAAACACTGAGGGTTTGTTAAACCTGTATGAGGTGGATGTACTGATTTATTAATCTAGGTTCTTTACAACTGTAACACGGATTTATCCGAGCACAGTACAAATTATAATTGGCCAGTGTGTTTTAATATAATATAGCCCATTTTTCATGTGCTTGGAATACACACATGAAATTGCTCATTGGCCAAAGTCATCTTTGACTCCAGCAGTTTGAAGACTAAGACAGAAGGAAAGCTGGGTCACAGCTGTATCAGTAAAGCTCTGTCTTGATTCTTCCAGTAAAAGTGAGCTGTCAAAGCAAAAAAAAACCCCAAAACCCAAATAAGTGAGCTTTGTGTTGCAAGAGGATTAAATGCTGTTTGGTGGTGATGTAGTGATGAATTTCAGAAGGAAACAGATGACACCACTTTTGGCAGCTGGTCGGTAGTACTGACTGGAATATTAACAAGTGAGCTGTGTGGAGCAGGCAGATCAGGGATAATTGGCTCATCATCATATACAGGTTTGTCTGAGCAATTTGAAAAACACGAGTAGCTTTAGATGACTTTGCTTTGACATGAAGTGAGAGCACTTTTGTCTGGTTTGACCTAATTTGTCTGTTCAGGATGCAGGAGAACTGACACATTTTCACCTTGCTCTAGAAAAGGCTTTGGTAGAAGCACATTCCAAAGCTAAAAGATGCCAGTGGTATGTTTAGGTCAAAGAGGGGAAGAAAGTGAAATTCTTCCTTTCCTACCCTTCTCCTGGTAAGGACAAAGGCTGCCCAGAATTTTGAGAATGTTATAATTCCTTTAACTGGGAATCTGAACAGCCAAGAAAACCTACTTAAGACAGTCCCTATAGAATAGTTTTTAGCAGTAGTGTGTTCCCAGACCAGGACCCCAGGAACCTCACGTGAAGTCACTTGTTGGATTTAGGGTGAGTAACCCTCAGTTACTATAAACTGAGATCACCTCTACAGGAATTGTTTATATGGTAATATGAAATCTAAAGAGGACAAATAAAGTCCCTTGCAGTTTGCACAGCAGGATGTCTGTTTGTTATGTCTGCACTCCTTAATGGAAAGCTACAATTACAGCCAGCTTCCCTTAAGTGTTTTACATAAAGGCCTCATGCTGACTCTCTAAGGCTTGCACAACACGTTTGCCAATAAACAGCATGAGCAAATGTAACTATAATATGTTGGTTGTTTGGTGGGGGGTTTTTTTGGTTTGTTTGTTTTTTTTTTTTCTCATGGAACAGCACTTAAATTATTGATTAAAGACCAATGGATGCATTAAAAGGCAAAGGCACTGAACAGCAGATTAAATTGAAATAAGATTAACAATATCCAGGAAGTGACTTTCCTGTCCCCTTAGACATCAGGGATATCACCAGTGTGTTTGTGAACTTCAAAATCTTTATTCTTGGCAGACCAGCTAGCTGATACTCGGTAGTGGTGAGAAATCTGAATTTCAAATGCTTATTTTATTTGTTAGAGCCTTTTGTTGGTATCAGATCAAGGTAATTCTTGGGCAAAAGCTCTAAGCACTTGAGTCTAAAGCATCTTCCCTGTTCTCAGGGGCAGGCTGGACATGGTTTGCATAAGGACATTGCAGCATGATAGTTGCCTCTTGAAAATAAGTACCTAAAATGTTAGAGACCAACATGCAGGATTTTATTCTCCACTGCACAGGACAGAAAGATTTGTGTTTTCACTCCTTTTTGTCACTCTTCATTGGCCTGTGAAGGAGTGAGCAAATGAACAAATGGAAAGAGTTGTTCTTTGTACAACCAGCAGCCCAAATTAACCTAGGATCTATGGAAGCTCAGACCATTGCTCATTGCCACTGGTGTCCCCTGCATTCCTCACCCTACCCATGTGTCCTGTTGTATGTGACCAACAGTAGGAGTGATCTTTGGAGAACTGCCACCTACATGAAAAACAAGTCTTTTTGTGGTTACCAACCTGCACATTTTAATTATGTGGGGAGTAACAGTCTTTGAAGCTGAATCAAAATGAGGAGTCTACTGCCAGGAGAACATTTCTTTAATGATATTCAATTTTGCTTTTGTGATTTAAGTTAATTTTCTTTTCTGTTTTAAACTCATGTTTTCCATGAACCTCCAGGGCTGTATACTTACTGAAGATTGAATTTGCTATTAACTCAGTCCTTCTTATGACTGGAGGATTGTATCAAGAGAAAAAGAAATAAATGCCAATGTTATTAAGTACTTATTCTGTGAGAGTACATGGAGAAGATGTTCCCAAATTCAAGGTCACAGAATCCTAAGTAATGGCATGATACCATGCACTAGGGGAAGACAGAGCCCTTCCCTCAACACTGACAACTTATCCAGCTTGTCAAAAACACAGGGGCTGATTAATACAGAAATTCCTGGGAATGATCTTGTCTACTTGCCTGGTTCTTCTGTTTCTCCCTGGATATATATCTTAAGTGTTAAGATATAAATCTTAAGTGACTGTTCTTGTATTCTTTTCTTCTGGACAATTATTTTGCTGTGTGGTCAATCCTTTAGGTCACTTATAAAGTTCCCTTTGGCCTTTGAGCCTCTGAGCCTCTGCAGTTCACATGTCACTCCTAGTGAAGACAGCTCTCCTCTCAACAGTCATGTTGCTGTTCGGATGTTTATGAAGAAGGGGTTGTGTATAGGAGGTGAGGAAGCTGAAGCTAGGTGGGTGAGATGTCAGAGAGAAATGACAGTGCATTGTGAGACAGATAAAAATGTCAGTGGATAATCCAAATGTAAATGGAGTTTTTTTACCTCTTGAAGCGCTCATGGAAGAGGCTGAAGGCAGATGCCAAAATCTTAGGTAGAGTTTGCAAATAGGGTAGTTAGAAGGTGGATATTATATAGAATATGACTGGATTTTTGGAAGTATCATCTGCCACAGGCTCAGCTCTGCAATACCTAAAACTGGGTGAAATTAATCCTGCATTTGGGAATTAGAATATTACACACAGAATAGAGATGAAGGTATGAATGTATGAAGATTGAAGTGAATTAAGCAGAAATTGTTCCTTAGATAGCAAAAGTTGAAATAATATATTTTGCAGATCTATTTAATGTCCCTTAGAAAGTATAAAATAGTGTTCTCTGAGTGTGAAGAGACTTATGTAGGAGAAATTTTTTAAGAAGAGATACAGAAATGATCCAAGAGGTTGTACATTGAAGGAGTTGCCTTCATGGTCGAAAAATAGTAATGAGAGAAACAAGGCACAGAATTTGGAATAAAAAAAGGTGGTGATTCTTTAAACTTCTGGACTGTCACTAACAATTTCCAGGCTTCACACCCTCCACTTTCAAACCAGCGCAAGTGTCTAAGCTCCTGTCCTCTGTCAATCATCCACCAGGGCAACTTCAGCAGGGTGTCCTGCTGTGGTATCCAGCTCTTGCTGGGAATCACCCTGTGCTGGTATTAGTAATGCCAAAGTGAAGGTACTTTGCCACTTTGAAGGGTGGGAGTCTGACATTTTATTTATCAATCTTCCCAAACTTTTCCTGATTTATGTTACCACTGTGCCCAGTAACTTGATACAAACCTTTGTCTGGCCTGCCTGGAGACAAATCATATCATGACAGTAGCAAACACATACTTTTAAAAAGATGCATAACTTTTGTTATGCATTTTTTTGTTGTTATGCATTTTAACTTTTGTTAAAAGATGCAAAACTTTTGTCATTTTGCCACTTGGATTTTCAGGATGGCAAGCACAAGCAAGAAGAGACCTGAGACTGGGAGGATGTCTTAACTGTGTAATAACACATTACACTTGAATTTAGGGGAGCCCTTCAGGAGGTACTATCAGAACCATGTAAGGAATTTCCTTCATGGTGTCCTTTGCTGCTCTTTCTCTGATGGGATGTCAGCTCCCTTATGAGATGACAGCACTGTCACCTAGAGCAATAACGCCGTGGGTTCTCTCCTGCTTAAACATGACTTACTTGTTCATTTATCTGCTCCTTTTCTGAGTGGCCCAGATTGGTTTTATTTGTTTTGCATGTCTTTGAATGGGAATAAATCATTTTGGCTTTTACGGTGCTCATGTGGTTCATTTAAGAAAATAATTTGTTTCCCTCCTGAGTTGAAACTTTTTGTTAATATGAATAATTAATTTATGACCTGCTAATCTGGAAGATGCCATCAAACTGAAACATTATATAGTAGTGATCTAATTGACCCTTTTAATATTGCACTACAGATAGTGTAAGTGATTATTTCCTGTGATTAGCAGTGCAGGGATCTGCTCCATTACCAAAGGGACCATCTTTATTTTTCCTAAGGGGATCAAGGGGGGGGCAAAGCAAGCAGAAGAAAGTGACAGGAAAAAAACTTAAAAGAAATACCCAGCATTCAGATGGGATTCTCCTGCCTGAATGAAAGGAATTTCTGAATGAGGTGGGTATTTTTTTTAATTTCTATTTTTTTTTCAGCCAGTGGCAATTAAAACCTATGACTCAGTGCTTGCCTTGATGTTCAGTAGAGTATGATAATTCAGCTGTAACCCACTTGGGTGGTAATGAGAAGAGAGGAAAAGAAGAGATGGGAAAACACAGCAATATTTCCAGCTTATAAAACAAGAACCAGCCACAGATTACACATTGTTCTACCTGCTTTGTGCAGTATCTAATATCAGCAAGTGTTTCGCAGCTCAGTCAAGAGGAAAGAATCCTTGAATCAGCTTATTTTGTGGGATTGAAAGCCCTGGGCATTTTGAGTACAGGCAGACTCAGAGTTAACAAAATAGAAGAATACTTTATAGTAAATTACAGGGAAGTTATAAGATGCAGAGGCTGTATTTTTAAAGCTTTAAAAATAGTGGACATATTCAATAGGAGCAAGTCAACCTGTTATAATGTTTAGCTGTCCTGTTTAGTTCTCCTGTGCAGATCAGGGATCACAGACTGGTAGAGGTTGGAGGAGACCTCCATCAAGTCTAACCACCCTGCCAGAGCAGAACAGAACTAGAGCAGATTATGCAGAAATGCACCCGGACAGGGCTTGAAAGTCTCCAGAGAAGACTCCACAACCTCTCTGTGGGGTCTATTCCATGCTCTACAACTCTCACAGTAAAGAGTTACCTCCTGTTGAGGTGGAATTTCCTGGTACTCCAGCTTGAAGCTGTTGCCCCTCATCCTGCCACAAGGCACAGGTGAAAAGAAACTGTCCCTGCCTTCTTGTTGCCCAGCCCTTATGTATTTATAGACATTAATGAGATCCCCTCTCAGTCTTCTCCTCTCCAAACTAAAAAACCCAGGTGTCTCACCCTTTCCTCATAAGGCAGGTGTTCCAGCCTGTTCATCATCCTCATAGCCCCTGTTGGACTCTCTCCAGTACATCTCTGTCCCTCTTGAGCTGGGGAGCCCAGAACTGGATGCAATACTCCATGTTAAGTCTCACTAGGGCAGAGTAGATGGGGAGAACCTCCCCTGATCTGCTGGACACACTCTTAATGCACCCCAAAGTTCATGCCAGGATGGATTACATAAAGATAGTTGTATGAACTGAGAGTTCTATGGAAACTTTTGAATGTGTGCCTGCCTGCTTGTAGAAGTGATGTGTGCCTGAGACTATGAAATTCTACTTCATCAGGAGAGTGAAAAGTAGACTAGCTCTGTGGCTTTTTATATCACTTAGTTGGAATCCAGTGTGGTTCAAACAAGTGTAATATTCTTCATTGTGGTGTTTCCTGATGAGGAGGAGATAGAATGTGCATCTTCCCCACCTTTAGAAGTGACTCCATCCTGTCTCTGTAACAATCAATAGGAGTGGGTGCATCTCCATTGATTTTACTAAGAGCTAATCAGTCCTTGCAGCAAGACTGCCGAACTTAGGAAAACCTGAGGCTTTAGCAAAATGAACCCTCCTTCCTGCTTCTGGAAGAAGAGGAAAGACTTGACTGTCACCAGACATATTCATAATAAAAATAGCAATGAAGTGAGCTGCCTTCTTGCAGGCATTTTTAGAAAGACAAGATGGTAAGCTCTCTGTCACGATGCTGTTAATGTGGAATGCAAATCAACATTCAGTGCTCCTCGTGGCAGGACAGTGTGACCTGAAAAATCTTTAGGCTGATATTCAATTTGCAAGAAGGTATAGAAGAGAAAAAATTAAAAAAGAAAGACAATTTCAGGTAGGAATCCAGCCAGTGTCCTCAAGGCCTACAAAACCACTGCTAAGTTGATGAAAAGTGGACTACCAATTTACTGATGCTGTTAATCATAGTTGTGTTCAGTATAATGTGACCCAGAAAGAACATTTTCCTGGGAGGGGATCACTGTGCTGTGGTGTGACACCAAACATAACGAAAAGCTGTGCCAGATGCAGCACCGATTCAGACTTAATACATTAAAACAGTTCTCCATTGTCATCTTCAAACCTTTTTCTTCATCCTCATCTCTTCTATAATGAAATATTTTTATTCTCTCCACAGATAACACCATGGAGGAGTCCTTCTAGGCAAAGGGAACAGCAAGCAGGTTTTATGCCTTCTTTGCTTGGGGACAGTAGCTTCAGATTCTGCTGGACATTGTCATGGTATGACCGTAGCTAGTATCTCAAAGGTTTATATGTTAGTGAATTCTGAAAGTGGGCTGTTTAGAATTGTGCAGGAAAATTGTGCCTCTCATTTTGAAAGGCAAGTGAGAAAATTATCTTCAATCTGTTTATGCAGTCACTGTACTTTATCAAAATGTATTTTAAATTAATTTCAGTGGGAATTGTACATGTATAGGCTAGAACCCATGGGGAATGACACGTAGGAGGGACTACTTTGGAGTAATAAAATCAAATGTATGATGATTCTTAGACTTGACCCATGAATTAATCACCAAAGAGGACAAGACTGTTTTTCATGGAGGAGAGCTGATAGGCCCACTTGCCTGCATTATATGGAATCACTGACTGGTTTGGGTTGGAAGGGACCTTGCAAGGTCACCCAGTCCAATCACCCTGCAGGGAGCAGGGACATCTGCAACTAGAGCAGGGTGCTCAGAGCCCTGTTCAACCTCATCTGGGATGGTGCCAGGGATGGAGCATCGACCAGCTCTCTGGGCAGCCTGTGCCAGGGTTTCTCCATCCTGAGTGTAAAAAATATCAACCTTTGCTCTAGTCTAAATCTCAGTCTTTTGGTTTAAAAACATCAGCCCTTGTCCTGTCCCAACAGGCCCTGCTAAAAAGTCTGTCCCCATCTTTCTGACAGGCTGCAAGAAGGTCTTCCTGGAGCCTTCTCCAGACTGAACAACCTCAACTTTCTCAGCTTGGCCTCACAGCAGAGGGTTCCAGCTCTCAGATCATTGCTGTGGCCTCCTCTGGCCCTGCTCCAACAGACCCAGGTCTCTCCTGTGCTGAGGACTCCAGAGCTGGACCCAGCACTGCAGGGGGGTCTCACCAGAGGGAGCAGAATCCCCTGCCTTGACCTGCTGACCACTTGTCTTTCATAGTTATTACCATCTGGGTGAGTTATCTGAATATCCAGACCTAGCTGTTGTTAAAACATGGCTAAATTCTGATTTTCTTCCTTTTAGGTGTTCTCCTCTTCTTTACAGACAGAAATAAAATGCAGTTTACACCTTTTGAGGTCCTATTTAATTTGGGGAATTTTAAACTGACCCATCTGTCATCTTCCACTTCACTGCTGTTACTGTGTGGTGCTCAGCAGTCCATCAGCTGCTAGAAAAACTGCTGCAGTCTCTCTCTTTTTTTTTTTTCCCTTAGAGCTATACAAAGCAACAAGAGCTTCTCAGTGTCAAACCTAGGCAGCCTGAGAATTTATCTCTGCTATATTTACCCACAGATGAGATGGCAGCAGTAGTAGCATTGTGCAGAAGGCAATTCATTAGGTTTCTTTTTAATAATAGCAGAAGTCATTCATTAGAGGTGCTCATTTCTCTGCTGTCGCTGACAAATGGATTTCTGACATCATCTGCCACAGGCTCAGCTCTACAATACCTAAAACTGGGTGAATTTAATTCTGTAGTTGGGAATTTCTCTCTTCTCACCTTTGAGAAGATGAATCCAAAAGGGCACAATTGCACAGCAGGCTGAGGAGCAGAATGTGAAGACAGAAACTGTGAAGGCAGGAATGGGGAAAAGAAATGAAAAGGCATAATGGGATCACAGGGAGAAGGAAACCAAATGGGAAACTGAAGGTGATTTTGTGCTCTATTTAGGAAAATAATAAAAAATGGCAAGAACAGAATTTAATAGTTCTTTTGTTCTAGAAACTTCTAAGCTGCAGTAATTACTTCCAAACTACAGCACTTGGAGAAAAAAAAATTTGAAACTGTAGCACCTTTAGAATCTTGGGTGTTAATTCTTAGCTTGCAGTGTGACTGCTGTACAGGAACTTGTTCTTTAATATAATTCAACCTAATGAGATTGCACCAAGTGAAACTTCAAGTAGAATTTGGTTTATTATTTCCCTAGTTTTTGGCTGAGGGAAATTGAATGCGGGGAAAGTATCTCATTATTATTCTGGGACTTATAGCACAAATTGCCAATTAAAGTGTGGCAAGAGAACAAACCACCTTTCCTTTCATTCCCAAACGTGGCTGTTCTACTTATGTTCAGCCAATCAAATTAAATGATACAATCTCTTCTTGTAGGTGAAAATAGGGATGTAAATCAATACAGAATTTGCCTTTTACTGAGTTTCAGCATCTGTTGCAGGCTGTAGCTGTTGTGCATACACCCTGAATGCATTAGAAGTACCAACAGCTGTGGAGTTGTGACAACTTAAAGTTCAGCACAATGTAACCTCAGGAGTATTTGCCCATTTTATGGAAGACTTGAGCAGTCTGTTAGCTCTGTGCTGCTGCTATTCACTGCTAACCATACTCCAAGCAAAAGCTAATTCTTGTGTCAGATGAAGTCACAGTAACGACCGGTCACTTACAGAAAAAGGATCTGTTTAAGAGAGCAGTGGGAAACAAATGGTGGTTTCACTTCAAAATTGCCACTGTAAAGTTCAGTAACTTGCTTCCAAGACGAAGTGAATTCTTTAATCAGCTGAAATCCAGTGTGATTGTGTATTTAGCTACTTAGTATTGTATCTGATTCCTCACAGTCATGAACACATTTTTTCCTCCCATTTGTCTCTCTGAGTTAGCTTAGTACTAGTATTCCTGCACTAAATCTAGGAAAAGGGATCAGAGAGACTGTTTCCAAGGCCACGTGAGGAAGAGGAATATATTACTTAATTCAGCTTTCCCCAGAGAGTGGCCCAGGACAGAAATCCCCATTCTGTGGGGTTTGTTAGAAATGTGAAAGGCAGCAGGGAGTTTCTCAACATGAGTGTAAGTTGGAAAACATTTGCTTTTATCACCCAGACTCACACAGAGCTAACTTGAGTATCTGCACCTTGAACACTATAAAAAAACCACAGTGACTGCAATCACCAGGCAGTGTTTCTGCATTAAAAGAGTAGCCTGGGTTAAGAGCCCTTTTATCTGGACATATTTCCCTTTATAGCAAAAAGCCATTTTCATTTCCTTTTTAATGTGAACCACTATTTTAGTTTAAGTGACAATAGCTGTCTAGGATTCTCCCCCTCTTTCTGCACAGATGGTAGGACCCAGTTCCCACAGATCCAAGGACATCCCTGTTCCAGGGGATGTTGCTGTGCAATAATAGCATATCATAATTTACCACACAGCTCCCTTCTTTTCAAGACTTCTTGAAAAGGTGTCTTCAGCTCTACAGAGACAGGGCAAGTAGTGGATATGATGATTGCCATCCTTGTTTTCTCTCAGGACTCTCCAAGCAGTCAGTTTACAGGTTGCAACACTAACACTAAAATATGAAAGTCTCTTTTTCGTACATATCAGAAGACATGGAGCTGGAGTCTAGCAGGTTCACAGTGAAGAACTTCTTTCTTGCATTCCTGTCTAAATATTCCTTCTTCCAGTTTAAAGCCATCACCCGTTGTCCTATCACTACATGTGCCTGTAAAAAGTCCCTCATCATCATTCATGTAGATCCCCTTTAAATACTGAAAGGCCTCAATAAGGTCTCTCCAGAGCCTTCATCAGGCTGAACAACCCCAAATCTCTCAGCCTGGCCTCACAGCACAAGGGTTCCAGCCTAAGATCATCTTTGTGGACTTCTCTGGACTCAAACCAACAGGTCAGTTTTCCTTCTTATATAGAGGGCTCCAGAGCTAGCAGTTCTTGATTACTTGGATTTTGATCCACTACTTCAAGTGCCATAATCTGGTATCTGTTCCATTCACAGGTAAGAATGCATTTTCTACTTTCTAATCAAGCCTCTCCTCCACAAAAGCAGTATCTCTCTATCATTGTCCAGAAAGAGATGAGCCTCACAGGGGCTGAGGCACAGGAGGATTGCTTATACCCTTGAGTTAGTGAAGTAAATTATGTTCAGTAAAATGATTTCTCATCCATCTGTTGCGGAGAGTAATACAGCATAGCAGGAACTTGTTTAGAATTGTGCACTCCTTGCTCAAACTCTTCTGTGTGCTGTCATGCTGTTGTTATCCTTGCAGAAGAGATGGGGGCAGGAGAGCCTTGCAGGTGGTAAAATGTGCAAGTTTGTGTTATTTCATTTCCAGTTTCTGACATATGCATTTGTATTTAGTTATGGTAGTTAGGAGTTAGTCTCTGCTTCCTTCTTTAAGCCTCTTAGCACCACTTCATTCTTGCTGAGGGCCTGCCCCTGAATTTTACTACTCTCCTCTCAAATATTAATCCCTGCCACCTCATCTAATCCAGATCCCTATTAGTACTCTAAACTGATGCTGCCTCATCATTCATGGTCTTGCTGTGCTGTTTGTAAAGCTTTCTATGGGACTTCCCTGAGAATGAAACAGAGAAGCTCAACACTCTGCAGAAGCAGCTTTGGCTTTGTTACTCCCTGGTCCCTTCCCCAACAAAAACTTTGATTTTTTTTTTACTTTAAAGTAAATGGAAATTTTTGAGTGTGTTAATTATCTTCCTCCATTAAATACTCCTAAAACAAGGCTCTTATTTTTTAGGATGGCATATGATGAGTATCAAACCTTCCACTTAATGTCCTTCTGCTCTGGAATCAGTACTATTTTCTCTATGTATTTCTCATTTTCTCCTGTATTTCCATCCTAAGATTACAGTATCATTTAATAAACTTTAAGAGCACTCAGTGAGGGACCTTCCTAAGGCATTTTAGAAATGCTCATATCCCACACCAATCAAACCATCTTCAGTTAGATGCATGAGGACTCCTTCATAAAACCCTAGTTATTTCTGATGGAAAGGTACATTCCATTAAGGATTTTGCTTTTCCCCAGTGTATTGCCCTTGGGTGTCCTGAGCTGATTCTTTATTATTATTTCCATTAGCTTGCCTAATGTTGGAAGTTAGACCTCCTGGGTGGACTGGTTTCCCAGATTGCACACCAAACTCTTTTTCAAGATGTGTGTCCCCTCTGTGAATGGTTCCTTTCCATTAATTGCACTGGTTCCTGGTTAACAAACTGTGGTTAATCTTCTCCACACATCAGTTTCTCTTGCCTACCATTGAGCAGTGTGCAGGGAAACAAGAGCTTGACAGGCTGATTAGCATTAGAGGAGAAACTTAAAATTATCATATATTCTGGTTCAGTTCTACAGTCTTGTCATATTTCCCCCTGGAATAAATCAGAAGTGTATGCAGCCACTTGTGCCCAGATGCTGCCCTTTGTTATTAATTTATTTTGCAATCTGTTTTTCATTGTTTTGGCACAGATAACACACTATTCTCAGCTGCCTATTTAGGAATCTTTCATGCAAACTCTAACAAGTCTCTGGTGCATTTTTCTTTTGCCCTGCCTCCTTATTGATCCCTCAGCTCTTCCCCTGTTTCAATAGATCATGCTTTTCTGCATCTGTATTTCCAGAGATGGAATAATGCAGGTAATGCCTGAGGATTTAAGTATCCCTTTTTCTCTCTTCTCTGCTCTTGTTTGTTTAGACCAAAAACAGCTTGAAAATTAATACATTTGAGAGTCACTACCAGTCTCCAAGACTCAAACCTCACTACAAGAATGGACCCAAAGCAAAACCTCAGGATAGATCTTCGAAGTTGATTTGTCATTGGGCCAAAATACAGCTGTCATCCGTGGAACAGAAAGAAGTTAAGGTAAAGATTTTTCATATTTAGAGCTACTACCTGCAGGTTCAAAGCCAAGTGTGGCATGTGCTGTTCTTGCAGCAGTGTGAGCCAGCAGAGCTTTCACCAGTGCAAAACTGAGGCAGCCATATGAGGACATATGTAACAGCTTTCATAATAGCAGTTTATTTCGTGCAAGAAACTGTCCTCCTGATTGATGCCATCAGAACTAATTACTTTTCCATGGTATCCCATCAATATTTGCAAGTCAGTGCTACAAAATCATTCCTCCCACAAATGGTAATGGGAAAGCAGATCATGAAACACACCAGAGAATTCTTCCTCAAGAGAAAGTGAAGCTTTATGAAAACCAGGATATTTTCTTTCACCTTTCTTGAGGTGAAAACATCTGCAGGCTGGGCCATTTAAGGTTTTAGATACTACATTCCTAAAGAATCAATGCATTTCAAGTAACATCCTCCTTCTGGAAGGCAAGATATGGTAAATTATTGAAAACAGGCCATCACCTTTGAAAATCACTTATCACTGTCAAAAACACTTGTTTTTATACTTTGAGAAAAAAACCCAACCACAGAGGAATCTGCTGAGTTGTTTCCCAGAAAGGTGGTTCAAAACTAATGCACACAGGACAACATGAGGCACTGGGCAGCCTTTTGCTAGAAGCACCTGAAAGCTTCTAGACCTCCAAGGAGTGATGAATCTGCTCCAGTGAGCTTCCCTCCAGCCTCTCTTGCAGCTCTGCAAGTGCATCCACACACAATGAAAATCTCTTCCCCAGCATTTATCTTCCTGGGAAGCAATGAGAGGAGCACTACAGAGAGGAAGCCTTAGGGGCACTGATTTTCAGTAATATCTTCAAAGAAAGTGAAAGGTGGTCGTGGTAAGTACAGTAGAGATACCATTGCCTGTTGTCTGGGAGGCTGAAAACCTTCAGTGTGGACAGGTACATTGTCATAGAATCATAGAAGGGTGGAGGTTGGAAGGGACCTCTGGAGATCATTGAGTCCAACCCCTCTGCCAGAGCAGGGCAGGCCACACGGGAACAGATCCAGGTGGGTTTTGAAAACCTTTAGAGGAGACTCCACGACCTCCCTGGGCAGCCTGTTCCAGTGCTACCTCACCCTCACAGGAAAGAAGTCTTCCCTCATACTGAGGTGGAACTTCCTGCATGACCATTGTCTCTTGTCCTGTCACAGGGAGCCAGTCCCTAAATTATCTTCGTAGCTCTCTGTTGAACTCTAATATTTCCCTGTCCCTCTTGAACTGGGGAGATCAGAGCTGGATACAATATTCCAGATGTGATCTCACTAGAGCAGAGGGGGAGGAGAAACTCCCTCAACCTTCTGGCCACACTGTTCTTTATGCACCCCAGGAGATCACTGACCTTCCTGGCCACAAGGGCACATTGTCCCCTCATCCAGGTCACTGATGAAGATGTTGAATCAGACTGGACCCAGAACTGACCCCTGGGGAACACCACTACTTACAGGTTGCCAGATGGACTCTGCACCCCTGATCACAACCCTACACATTCCACTCTGTACCTTCTGCCTCACAGAGAACAAAGCTTTATTCTGTCAGCTGAGGGATTCTCCTCTAGGTTCAAGTAACAGATGTTGTAGTCACTTCACTTTAATACTCTGAGCTCTGTTACCAGTGAAAAACTAAATGGAGTCAATAAAGTGTCCTTAGATCTTTTAGTGTTAGAAAGGGCTCTAAGGAGGTTGTAAGGCATTGCTACCTTCAGCACAGTTTATTCCAAGATGCATCATCTCTTTATTTCCCTTTTGAAAAAGAGATACTTCTCTATAGAAACCTTTCAAATGAATCACTGAATTGTTCCAAATGGTGTATCTTAATCCTGCAGTAGATATCATTGATCAGCAAGTACAGAGAACACAGAGCTGTGCCAGCCTGTTTAAAAAAAAAAATCTACCACTGACAATATAGAAAAAAGTAATTGAATCCTGAACTCCCCTTATCAATAGGGACAGTAACAATGCAGAACCATTGATCAACCTCTAATCCAGAAGGAGGAAGAAATTTACTACATGGTCCATTAATTTCACAAACCATCATCAACTGTTTATGGCAGCCTAATGTCAACATGCACCCTGTGCAAGACAACAAGGCAAATGCTTGTTCAACAACAAACAGTTCAAGGCAATGCAAACAGGGTAACAATGCCCTTAACTATGAAACACAGTATAAAACTTCTAGGGGCATGTTAAACTTTTTAAATAAATAGAAATACTTAAATGTACACAAGTAATTGAAAGCCAAGACCTGAAATTTTGCTCCATTGATTTGGACAAAGTTTGCAACAACTAAAGGATGGAACTTTCATTTGCTTACAGGAAAAAGGATGCAGGATGTCCCCAAGGGAGAATGCACTGACACTGGGACCTCTCCTTCAGGTCAGTTCAGGAGGGAGAAGCTGACTGAATAATTAATGTCACCCACCATGTGCCTAAGGTAACTGAGGACAGTCAACACATTCCTGTCTTTCAGCAGCCCCCACTCCTCACCAAACTTGCACCTATAACTGATAGCAATTGTCTCTGATGGGGATCCAAATGTAACCCTGACAGCTGTGGTATGAAATGCCCTCATAGAGAGAAGAGTTCAGACTAGGACAAAACACTTCTTGCTTCAAAGTTTAAGCTAGGATGATTTTTACCTTTTTGAGTCAGTGTTCATAGTACAAAAAGAGAAAAGAATATCTACCTGGGAAATAATGAAAATAATAATAATAAAAAAAAAGAATGTAAAGCATGAATGTTACACTGAAATTTTCCCCAACAGAGAAATTCCCCTGTAGTCACAGCACTCTATGACTTCTGTTCTTCTGAGTGAAATCCCTTCTATTTCTGCCATTCTGAATTAAGGGTTGTCTTAGTGTCAGCAGGGGTGTCACTGGAGGTGAAATGATGTAGAAGAACAAAGTGTGAATGCTCTGTTTTCTATTTCATTCCCTTTCTGTAGAAAAATACCTGTGAAATCTGGAGGGCAAATCAAAACAAGAGGTTTCTGAAAGGAGCACCAAGGGATATTTGCAGCAAAACCTGCCAGTCTGTGCTGTAATCAAATTTGCCACAAGCAAGTAGTGCAGATAATAGAGAAAGAGGTAAAATACAGTACAGGCACTGCAGTAAATGGAGTTCATACAGCAACTCTATAGCCATTAGACAGCGATTTAAACTTTGCATAACTTACAAAAAGATGCTTCTCAAGGCCAAGATTTTATTTCATCTGGAGGCTTATTTTGTGTGGAATGTGTGAACTAGAACCTAGACCCAGTTGTGTTTTCTCCCCCAGGAGCCTCTGTGTAGTTCTCAGTAGAATCAATGAGAGCTGAATTGAGCTGTAAGCCACTAACCATGCTCTGGAGATTGACTTGTGTTAGGGCACTAAGGAACACATCCAGATGACAAAACATCCTTGTGGCCTGGAGCAGGGATTGAAAAGAAGGTGCCATCAGGGAAACCACAAACAGCACAGCATTTAATCCCTGCAGTTTTCCCCACCATGCTGACTTAATTTTTTTTTTGTCAGCAGCATGAGTTCTCACCTAGAAAAACCCAGGAGACTAACACCTACACATGGTCATTCATGTTTCTGATGGGCTTGATCACTTCTTGAGGTGACAATCTTGCTCACTGATCATGGAGTGCCTATCAACTGGTGTTTCAAGTGCTTCAGCCACATGCTGCTCTGTTGGTAAGATAAATCTAGCCACACAAAGCAGTCATGCTTTCAGGATGCTTACAGATCAGAAAGAACAAAAAAAATCAGTAGCAAAATAAATGGATCATAATGAAATACACAGGCCTTGCAGAAATTTCATCACAGTTTGTTTGGAAATTGCTTCTATTTCAAAGCATATTCTTAACCCATTCATTTTTTACTGTATCTTCTCACCTGCTTAGTCTGTTCAGCTGAAGATCAAATAAAAAGGAGTAGAAATAAGTAACATTAGCAGAACTGTAAATGTTTCTGCTGGGTAAGTTTTATAAGAAGCAAGCTTGCAGTTTTTCTGTAAGTTTTAGATTAAAGAAAGTCCCAAGACACAGTCTGCAGGTTCTGAACTGTACACGGGAGAGGGATGGATGCTCCTGTCACTGTGTGGTCACAGCTGGTAGGTGGCCAGGTGTACTGTCTGGTCATGCTGCATCCTGTTGAATCTTCTTATCAGGGTCTCTTCTCCACTGTTTTGAGTATGTGTGTGAGGGCAGGAAGCAAGGAGCCTTCTCCACAACATGCTAGAAACTGGTCACAGACTCACAGGATGTCTGAGGTTGGCTGAACCCTCTGGAAATCAGCCAGTCTACCACCACAGGTCAAACAGGGGCTCAGCTAGAGCAGGTTGCTAAGAGCCTTAGAGAGTCAGGTTTTGAATATCTCAAAGGATGGAGACTACAGTGTCTATGGGCAACATGTGACACAGTTTCATGACTCTCACAGTAAAAAAGAATAAATTTTCTTATGTTTGTATTGCATTTCCTGTCCATTTCAATGAGCTAGGAGCCTCACTGGACTGATTTGTTGCTAAACAGGTCCCTGGCCAATATAAAAGGCCAAGGTAATAATACCTGCCTATCAAATGACAAATTCTGCCTGAGATTGTGTAGCAAAGGGAATAGCTATTTCTCCCCAAGGGTGCATGGTCTCTTGACAAGCTTGACATATATAAATATTTTACAATAAATGAACTGTCCATTCCCATTCAGTTGAATGCTCTGTGGCACTAGAGAATGTCATAATTTTCACCTGGTATTTAAGAATTTTCACCTCGTGGAAGATCCAATTTCACTGTGATGTTGTTGAAATCATGGTGTAAACAAAGCAAATTAGTCCCTCTACAGTGGCTGCTCTGCTCCAATGTGGACATGGATGTCTAAATGGCACATGAATGGAGATGTCTACAGTTGGGTGACTTTTCATAGAATGATTTGGCTGGAAGAGACCTTCAAGATCATCAAGTCCAGCCATTAACCCTACACTGCCAGGGTCCCTAAGCCATGTCCCCAAGCACCACGTCTACGTGATTCTTAAATACCTCCAGGGATGGGGACTCCCTGGGCAGCCCATTCCAATGCCTAACCTAATACAAAAGACACTCCTGAGAAGTCTGTGGTGTCAAGAAGGGCAGCACTGGAACCTGGTCTCTAGTCACATTTCAGGTGCAGTTCTAAGACTACATGGTTTGGAAAAAATATATAAATATATAAAAGGGGTAGGGAAAAGAGTACAAGCCTGTGAGACATGTCATAGCTAGCCCTCCAACTGATACCTGTGGCAACTAGATGCAGAGAGATCACAATCTGTACCATTAGACACATCACTGAAGGAAGAAAGATGTTTCTGTCTCAGTTTCATTTTCTCTAGCTGAGCAATTCAGGGTGCCCATTAATTTACTCAACCTATTTTTCTGGTTCTTACAGTTCAGAGTTTAGACTTGACCTTGCCATGAAAAATGGTGCATTGTCCCATGGAAGCAGGAGTTGCTGTGGTGCCTCTGCTCTCCTGAGTATGCAGAGAACACAAATTCCCTGCTTGTCCTGGTGACTGGGTGCAAGGCAGGAGAGGCACAGCTCTTCTTCCTTAAGATTGGCTTAAGGCACTCTTAAGAATACCTCTCTTAGAGTGCCAGACAGAGCAGATGCACGTTGCTTAAAGGAAAACTTCACGTGCCTACTTACTGTGTACACATAAGACCTTAACTGCAATTTTTCATCCTTAATATCTTTGAACAACCCAGTGAGTAGAACATGCTAATTACACTTTACATGTCTACCTTGAGGTCTTTTGCAGCCAATTAAGCTAAATAACTCTGAGCTACAGTAAAATCCACTCAGTTCTCTTTGGTAATAGTAACAAGGGATTGTGTTCAATTAAAAGATCAGCAATTCCAGCTAGAAACAGATCTTGTGAATGGTCTGGCCCTTTTCTTTATACAGCTTATGCCACCATCCTTAAAATTACTCCAGATCACTCCTAGAAATGTGGTAGCAATTAGTTTTAAATGTAAGTCCATTCCCTTTATTGTGTCTGTGTTACATCAGCTCCAGCCTTCGCCTCATAACATGACAGCACGGGGGGGAGCAGTGTACCCACCCAGCCGCTCCGCTGGCGGGAATGGCGATGAGGGAAGAGCGGTGGCTGTGTCTGCCTGGCCTCAGCAAGGCATCTGGCACCAAGTCCCACAGCAGCCTGCTGGAGAAGCTGGCAGCTCATGGCTTGGACAGGTGGACTCTGCTGGGTTAGAAACTGGCTGGATGGCTGAGCCCAGAGAGGTCACAAGCGGTGTCCCACAGGGCTCAGTCTTGTTTAATATCGTTACCTGGCTGAGGGGATTGAGGCACCCTCAGTAAATCTGCAGATGACACAAAATGAAGTGGAAGTGTCATTCTGCTTGAGGGTAGGAGGCTCTGCAGAGGAATCTGGACAGGCTGGAGTGATGGGCTGAGGTCAATGGGATGAGGTTTAACAAAGCCAAGTGCTGGGTCATGCATTTCAGTCACAATAACCCCAGGCAATGCTACAGGCTGTGAGAAGAGTGGCTGGAAAGCTGCCTGGCAGAAAAGGACCCAGGGGTGCTGGTGGACACCCGGCTGACCATGGACCAATGTGTGCCCAGGGGGACAAGAAGGCTAAGGGCATCCTGGCCTGGGTCAGTAATGGTGTGACCAGCAGGAGCAGGGATGTGATCGTGCCTTCTTGAGAGAGACCTCACCTTGAGTATTGTGTCCAGTGTCGGGCACCACAGCACAGGAAGGACATTGAGGTGCTGGAGCAGGTCCAGAGAAGGTCAATGAAGCTGGTGAGGGGTCTGGAAAGCCTGGCTTGTGGAGAGAGGCTGAGGGAACTGTTTAGGCTGGAGGAGACTGAGGGGAGACCTCATTGCTCCCTACAACTACCTAAAAGGAGGTTGTAGCCAGGCTGGTCTTGGTCTCTTCTCCCAAATTACTAATGATAGAATGAGAAGAAATGGCTTCAGGTTGTGTCAGGGGAGCTTTAGATGAGATATTAGGAAGAAATTCTTTACTGAGAGAGTGGTGAGGCTCTGGAACAGGCTGCCCAGGCAGGTGGTTGAGTCATGGTACCATAAGAAGTAGATGTAGCACTACTAGTGGTCTAGCGGTTAGACAGATGTTAGGATGAAGATTGGACTTGATGATCCTAGAGGTCTTTTCCAACCATTATGATTCTATGAACAGTGTGAGACCAAATGGAGGGAGGAAAACCAATTCAGTTGTCATAAAGCTGCACCCTTTGGTCATTTACAGAGTCACCATATGGACTGTGCTTTGATCAATCATTTGGCTTTTGAATGTATTGAATAACTGCCTGTGCTTTGTAATGCTGTTAGGGTAATTGACTGCCCATGCAACAGTTTATTGAACATCTACCTAGTGATATTTTATTGAATAACTGCTTGATGGATGTATTACTTCACTCAATAGTTGGTTATTTTACTTGATATTTTCTAGAACTAATTTACAGGAGTGATCTTGCTCAGGAGCAGGCAGGTTCTCACATCAAATTTCTGCTGTTTGCCCATTTGTTCAGATACATGCTCTGCTTGTTCTCTGAGGACTGAACAAGAGACGTGGAGAAAAGGCAAGAGCTGGATGACTCTTGGTTATTCAGTGAAGTCATACGTTGGATGTTTAAGAGGTCTATTATCTGACTAAAACCCAGTTTGGTCTGTTGATGTGTTATTTTCCTAGACAAATGCTTTCTTTGGTTTCAGTTGTATATATTCCTTGTTGCTCTCTCTTTTTTCTGTTCCATTTTAGTTGGTTCTGGTGATTCAGTTTGTGGATAACTGTGTTCAAGTGGTGAGAAATATACAGAGATACTTGATGATGGAGAGCTGGAGAAAGCCATCAAATTTGGCTGGATAGGGCTGTACCTCTTACCTTGCTTAAGGGCAGTCATAGTATGTACTGCTTTGTCTGTGTCCTACAGAAATGAGAACACAATAAAAATAATTAAACAAGCTCTATTTGTGGCAGAAAGTAACCAGAATATCTATAAAAAAATCTATAGCTACAAACACCTAGAGTAGGCAGGTAACCTAAAGGAAACTGATAGAGTGATTTATCCCAGGAGTAGAATAACTAAAGTTCAGTTCTTTTGTGAACCAAAAGGGTTTATTTTCTCTCTAGTGGAATAAAAAAATTATCAGGGATGGCATAGACAGACAAGTCCAAAAGTTGCTGAGAGCCTGAAGGCAGGAAATGAAGCACAAGTTAGGTGTATTTCCTGGGAGACAGTGGCAGACAGTTCTAGCTTTCATTCTCACCTTGAAAAACCTTTCCAATTAATGTTTTAAAAGTCCCACTGAAACCCTACTAAATAATTTAGCAGGTTAGGTGATTCTCTTTTATATTTTCCTGGTAAATATTTTATTTTGCTCACAGGGATTCATCAAGTGAGAGAGGTTCCTGTATTTCTTGTCCTTTCTTAGTGTGTGTATGAGCTGCCCAACTTTAGCTCCAGCTTTGCAAAGGAGTAGGTTCTTCAGAGATGATCTTCACAGCACTGTGGAAATGAGAGCTGGGAAACTCCAACAGACCACTAAGTCTTGTTCCTTCAAATACCAACTTTAGAATAATCTCTGTTCATGGGACTTCAGCCACTGCCCATGGAATATTGCTGCCAACATAGCCTAGTCCTTTATCCTGACCTTAGCAGGAAGGAGAGGAATTCAGAGAACCAGAAAGTCCCTCTGACAAAATCCCATCTTGTGTTTTCAGGTAAAATCCAATTTCTTTCTCCCAGAAAGGTTAAATTATCTTCCATAGATTTCACTAATTATTCTATTTAAGAGATGGTGTTAGGCTAAGTGATCATTTTTATGTCACTTTATAATAACTTCTTCCTCCAGTTTCCCACATTCAAATATTCTGTGACAGTTACTTGGAATCAGTAAGTAAAATTTAAATCTTTAGTGTAAAAAGATGTCACAAAGCAACAAAGATAATTTTTCTGTGCTGCCAAAGCTAATAAGTGCTGAGATGTTCCATCCCCTTAACATCTGAGGTCTGCCAGAGAAAACTTTACAGAAAAGAGCACGTGGTGCCACAGCACTGCAGACACAGTCACTGCTGAAAAACATCCAAAATTGGAGTGAATGCAAGTCCCTTTATATAGGTGAAAATAGATGGCAACATATTCAGTGCATTTATGGCATAAGAAAGGTTATATATAATGTTATCTGGTCTTGACCTTTAGACTGAAATTTGCATTTGATTTTCAGTGCATCCATGAATGTTTTACTTGCTGCACAGGTCCCTTTCTGAGTCTTGAAGACTGCACACCCTGCTGCACCATTTGTGTTACAGTCTCTCTTCCATAGAGTATAATACAGTTATTGCCACCTTCATCTTACCACCACCTCTCTTGACTGGTCTTACCCACTCAAATTCAGACCAGTTATTCTCCATTCTCATTCAACATTAAGCCCAGCAGACTCTACTTCAGATCTGAAGAATGCTTGTACTACTTCAAGCTTGTCTGCTTTCATCCCCTGGGCACACCAGTAGCAGTATCTTTCAATTAAAAGTTATTGTCTCCCTTATTCATTGTTGGCATTAAACAGTGCCATCTGAGGATAAGGACCTCACAGCAAGACCAGACAGTGCATTTGCTCACACACTAAATTAATGCTCTGCATAACTTGATATGCTCATGTCTTTTCCTTCATTTTTGGATCAATTTGTGTAGGATAGTGTCCTCAAGGCACCCAGAACTCACTGTAGTCCCAGCACATCTCTCCCAGGATCGATTCCTTCCCCATCGTGATGCCATCCTTTATGCCTTCTTCATCTCTGTGACAGAGCAAATCAAAAGGAGGGTCCAACCCTTAAAGACCAAGGGCTGAATTATCTGCCAAAGGAAGGAGTGATGCATCATTCTGCAGCAGAGGTTTCGAGAACTGTATGACACTCATCCTTTAAGGCATTCTGAAGTGCTTTTTTTGATTCAGCTGTGAGCACGATGCACCAATCAATTAAATAATGATCCTCTGTCCACTTCAGAAGTAGCAATGTGATGACTAGTGTCATTAACACAATAAGGTTAGAGAGCTGATGCATTATCAATAGGCTGCAGTGTCTACATGACACTTGGGTTCACTGGAGAAAGGGAGAGGGATATTCCCAGAGGCTTCTGTGAAGGTGTTAGTTTAGATTAGATCTCACTTCAGAATGTATCAGAAATTAGAAAATAATGTTATATTAAAGTATTTGAAATGAGATATTGTACTGATAAACTCAACAGGGTAGTGTCCAGACAATTGCATAATGACTAATGCAAGGCAAGCAACAAGGGGAAATGACCTGTATTTAACGAATTTAATTTGTAATTACACAATATTGTTAGCCCTAATAGAATAACTTATTCAATAAGCTTTCCTAGTACTCCTCAGACTTAGTTTCTTGGGCACTCTAGCAGTATAGAGCTTATCTATTAAATCCAGAAAAGTTATTTACAATATGTATTAATTCTCAGGGCAGTCATATTTGCTGAGTCCTCTCTATAGTAACTATAATATAGCATAATAACACAACACTCCTGAGTAGGAAAAAGCAATGTGGTTGAAAGAATTCCACCACCTTTATAGTAACATGCAGACTTGTCCTTCAACAGAAACTTGGCTGAGAAGTCAGACTTAAATTGGAATGTTTAAGGCTCCCCATTTGCCACTGTACAGTTGGTTCCAAGACTGCTTCGTGGAGGGATGGCATAATGCTGTGTTAGCTACAAAACAGAGTGGGGAGTCTTTTATGCCATGGCTGTCTCATACAGAAGCAGATCTGGGAACTTGAACAAGACCCCAGTGCATCTGCCTTCTAGTCAGTGTTTCCTTGCTCCAGCCATGGGTTTTGCTTTGCTTCAGTCTTAACATAGGTGAGAACCTGTCATGGAGTGGCTCCTCACCTTGTATGCCCATTTATGTTTTCTATGACCCAGCCTCCTTTTGAGACTTTTCTTTCCCTGGATAGTCCCTCTTATATCAAGTGCAGCTGTAATGAACTCCCCAAAAATCTTCTTCACTGCACCAGTCTGAAAGGAGCCCTTCTTAAACCTGTGATCCCAGAGGCACTACCATACTCATCAGCACTGCTGATGAGCTCCATCTTGGCCAGCAGTGGACCTCTCTGGTATTGGCCTTATCAGACAGAGTAGAACCTTCCAGCAGCTTCTCACAAAAGCAACCCCTGTGCCCCCACCTCCTCTGGAAAATCCTTGCCATGCAAACCCAACACATCCCAGAGTGAATGGAGGCTAGTTTCTAATTACCAGTATGCCTCCTTCCACAGGCTGCAGTGACTCCTGATACTCATCTCTGACAACAGGAAATGTTTGCACAGGCTGGAAGTTCTTCTAGGAAAAACAGTTACAATGAGAGACATGATAGTACTAAAAACATGTGCCTCATTCACTCTGTTTTCAGCCTCTCATTTAGAGCCACTGCAGAGCAGACATCAGGCAAGTGACTCATTTGCAGGGGAAAGTGTGGTTAGTTTATCTAGTATTGCATTCAGGAAAAGATGAGTGACTCAACCAGATTAATTATTTTCACTTGATCATTTGGTCTCTTTTCTACCTTCCCCTCCCTCAGGGATCTGACTGCTACAAATACTTACAAATGGTATGGATGTTTGTCTAATGCCAGCACAGCAAAGGCTTTGCCATTGCTGAGCCACGTGTTGTAGGAGGCCAATTTAATTGTCTTCACGCTTCTCCCTATTAGTTTATTGTTCACTTCCTCTGTTTCATTCCTTCCTAATTTCTTCTTACACTGATGTAGCATGTTGATAATGAAGTACTACACAGCCAAAATTAATCCAAAGGTGTTTAGGAATTAGTCACCAAAGACGGGCTTTTCTACAGCATCTTAACGAGTTCATTGGTAGGACTGTCTTGCTCTTTTCCTCCCATTATATTACCAAATTATCACTCCCTTTTTACAGGATAACTTTGTTAGTGTTGTTGAAGTCCCTCTGTGACACATACACTTAAAATTCTCCCATCATAGTGGGTTGTAGCCATACAGAAATAGCGGGCTGAGTAGTATGAATTTTGTACTGCTGTGATTTTACCAGTTGGGTTGTACAGATGAAATGGCTCATGGATACTCCTCAACTTCTGAATTTCCCCTAGTTTTTGTTGCAGAATTTGGAAGATTTCCTTTTTTCTGGTCCTGGTGGGGACTGAGACCAACAGCACTTGAAGTATTTGCCAAGGGTTCCCTCGTACTAAGCAGACCACAGGCCATCTGTAGAGGCCTTTTCAATTGCTAATTTAAAGGACAGATGGATCACTGCTAAAATAACTCCAGTTAATTGAACTTGTCAAATAAAACTGTCCAAACCCTACCAAGCATTGCTTGAAAATATGTTTTAAACAATTCCTGAAAAAAATATTCTTTGAAATAGCTCAGATGTTTAAAAACAAATAAAAGATATCCCTTGTGAAATTGGAGAATGGAAGACATCTCTTCACTAATCTCAGGTGAAACAATTCTGCTGGTCTTGGAGCTTTCACAAGCTGTCAGAAAGGAGCCCATTTGAATCTTAATTGCTGATGCCTTCCTCATACCCTGGCTTCAAGGAAGAAATTACTCTCTTCTATCCAAATGAGATGGTTCTTGCAGAGTCAAAGTGCACAGTGAAGGAAATGGCAAGGAGGTATTGAAGACCACAACAGTAATAGCTGCCAATGAAAGTTAGTCAGGCATTTGCTGTGAGAATTGTTGACTTATTAAATTTTAAAACATGAACTTATGACATTACAGTTGCCATGGTTTTGCAAATATTTAAGAAAACTTCTTTTGCTGTGGATTGCTTTAGTTAGGTTGGTTGCTGTGGAAGAACAGTGATGCATACATGCATAAATATATCATAATATCATGTATTATCAAATATATCATTATCACTAATCTGTGTGTCACTTCATAGTCAGATGTACCAGGGGATGTATCAGAGGTTCTCTTTTGTCAGTCTGCCTCTTTTACAAATAATACAGTAGATACTGAATCAAAAGAATGATGGGACTCTATTATTCATTAGTATATATGTACTTCAGGAGTCACTCTTAAACAGGTCACTTCCTACTTTGCCTTCTTTGACCACTAATTGCAGAGGGCAGTTCTGAGTTAAATAACATTCAGGGCAACTTATTTATAAAAGAGCACATGCATAAGGCTTTGATAAATTTTTTAATGCTCTACAGACAAGAACACTGAACCCTGGAGCAGGCTGTTGTTGCATTTGTAACAGGTGACACTGTGTATCACAAATATCAAATGTGTAATATTCTTGTACCTGGATGAAATGAAACCTTTGTAAATACTGCAAGGCACAGCCCTGCAGAAAACTGCACCTCTGTCAAGCTCTCACACACATGTCATGTGAAGTCCTTCTGGTCTGGAGAGCAGGTACCAGTGTCTGTGTGGATATCCTGGAGGCAAACGTCAGTTCAGATGACTTGTTAGTTTTTTGTGTGACTGAGATTAAACTCTCATGATATTCTGATGTTTCCTCTTAGTAGACTGTCAGAGGAAAGATATTTATTCGATGCCAAGTATCATTCCATTTTTACACCTTACAGATGCATTTGTTATTAATTTTAAGGAGGAGTTTTATCATGCACCAGAGCTGGAATTTTAGCTAGTAAAAATTAGCTGAGAGCTTCTCAGACTGGTAAAAGCTTTTGTGGAATGGACATGGACTTGTTCCCCTGTTGCTCTAGTGGTAAGCTCTTCTGTTCAAGTCAAACTTGGGCCTTTCCCATCAACAGGAAATTGATGACAACACTCTCTTAATACTTTTTATGCAGCTATCCCCCCTTCCAGTGAATTGGAGACAAGGGAGAAGGCTTCATTACAAAGACAACCAATGTGTCTCCTAATCATGAAAGAAAAACAGCAAAATTCAGAGTTATTGGGCTGGATTCACTGCCCTCAGCTCTGTCTATCAGCAGGTCCTCTGAGGAGCAAGTGGCACTGGTTAAAATGTGCTCTCCATATGTTTTCCTGTAAACTGGACCCAGCAAAGCAATAGCTACATTTCCAAGTATTTAGCCTTGACCTGTGCCACATCCATTGCTGGTTATATAATTGGATAAATAATTGTGAGTGGATGGTATTTAGCCTTGAGTTCGTTGCAGATGGAGCAGCCTCCCTGTCCCTGCGATGAGGTTTCCACATGTACATCACCAGTGTTTGTTCGTAGCCCTGTCTTGATGTGACTGCCTTGTCACCCTGCCCTGAGGAGCCTTTCCTGTCGCCACTGGAGCCTTGAAAAGCTGGAAATGGCAAGAGCTGCAGGTGGTGAGCAGCAGGGTTCCATTAACCCAAATTCCACTCTTGCATTTTTGCCAGGGCAACAGGAATGCACCGCGACCGAGTGTCAAAGCCAGGATATGGCAGCTCTGGGGATGATGATGATGGTGTGGGCCAGGCAGTAATTATCCTGAGCCTGTGGCGGAAATTTGCCAGCGAACTTCACTTACATAAGAGCTCAGTGAGAAGGCCACTTCTCTTCAAGGCCAATTGCTTTTTTTAATTGGCTTCCAAGAAGAGATTCCCCTTGTGCCCAGGCGTTACTACGCTGCTGCTGCCTCGACTGGGGCACGGTGTGGACTGAGCACACACCAATCTCCTCTCGGGTTCATGGGCAGTCACAGCTGCCCATTGACTCAGTCAGGTGTCCACTCGTGTGTAAACACAGCACAGAGCAGCAGCCAGCTTGGCTCACTAGTACAGTGTGAGTTTTGATCTGATTCTTTTTCACAAACTTCAGATTCAGAGCTGCTAAACAAAAAATCATCAGTGGAGCTCCTCCTTTAATGCTTTGGTTGTATTTTATGAATGAGAACTGGGCCTAGGTTCCAGCCACAATGGAAGTGTTAAGAGCTGCGAAATGCAGGTAAAGTACTTCCCTGCAGCTCCATTATAGAATCATGGAATTGTTTGGTTTGGAAAAGACCTTTAATACCACATCTACACTACTCTGAAACCACTCCAGGGATGGGGACTCCACTACTGCACTGGGCAGCCTGGACCTTGGCAACCCTTTTGGGGAGTAAATTGTTCCTCATGTCCAACCAAAACCTTCCCTGGCACAACTTGCACACTAGATGGACACAGACAGACAGTACCACCTGCCTGACCAACATGCTGGTTTTGATAACTGCCATTTAACTTTTTCCTCAGGCATTGTGTGGTAAATTTGGGCCCACAACAGTGACCAGTTTGACTCCAGTCATTTCCTTGCTTGATAATCTGAGAATCAGTAACAAAAAAAAAACCCTGGCACTTGCAAAATGCTGCATCTGCTTTCTTGAGTCCAAAGTTTATCACAGGAAGGCAATTTAAAAGTTGAGTTTCTGAAGAGCAACCTCCAAAGCTACTTTGTACGCAGGAAAGAAAACTGGCAGAAGGAAGCTCAACCCCTCTCTCTACTATTGATGTCACCATCATGTCTGAAGAAAGTGTTACCTTCCTTCTAAAGGTCAGTTTAACCAGAAAAAGTCAAGCTTTCATTTCCTAAATGATATTTCCTAGCAAAGTGCTTCAAGGAGTATATTCTTCTGATCTAGTCTGTGTCTCTGAGCTCCAGCTCCCCCTTCCACTGTGCTACAGATCAAAAAACCACCCGTGTTGTACATTTTCCTCACTGCTACCTATATTGGCATTATAATGCTCACTCTGAGTTCATTTTTCCCAAGTTTCTCGCTAAAAGCTGCAGCAACGACATGTTGTAAACAACAAAATCTGTGCTGCCGTAGCCAGTGCTGCATTCTGAGTTTTGCATGTGCAAAGATTTTTTTCAAATGTGAGATGGATCTACAGACTTGAAAAGAAGGAAGAAAAAGGAAATTTTATTTTCTTATTAGTATTCTGTTTCCCCTGGTTTATTTTTTTTGTGGACTGAGACAGGGCATTTATGTTTCTTCCTGACGTCAGGGGCCAGGAATATTTTTAATAAGACAACTGAGTTGTTCATACAATTCTCAGACTACAAATTAGGGTTTTAATTAACATCTATAGCTACACATATTTTGGTGACATTTTTATATACTTTATATCTACCTTATGATATAGAAACATTTTGTTATTCATCCATCCACATATATCATAAGACCAGCTGTGAAAACTTTATGAATTGGCAATGCTTGATATTTATGCTGTGCTTAGAATGTAAAAAACCTCCAACAGATCCTGTTTTGGTCTACCAGAATCAGTCCATTGCTAATGCAGGACCCCTTGCTCTACATCATTTTGAAGGGGCTCTTAAACCATTTCATCAGTTCTTTAATTAAGCCCTTTGCATAATGAATGGCAATGGAGCCTTCATCCCCCTACAAAGGGCCTGTGATTCTGATGGCACTCTGAAGGGTGCAGACTGCACAGTTATGTTAGGCAAGTATTGTATAATTAATGCTGCAGGCATTTTACAAGTGCCAGAGAGCTAAAGGAAGATGAGTGGAATTGGACAAAGGGACAGAAATGCTGCTGCACAAGGACATCCATCCCATGGCTTTTTGGTAGGTGTCACTGTGAGGGAAACAATCAGTGGAGTAAATACCTCTGTGATAAGTGTAATGTGGTAACAATTTGCAAACATCATAATGTGTCTTCTTCATTCAGAGGCATTTGACAGAGGTATCTTGACATTTTCATTACAGAGCTGTCAGGAATAATCTGGGAGAGAGGAGTCATTGGTAAATGCCTATTTACCTTTGGTAATCTAATAATCTATACTAGTAGGGCCAAGTCACTTTTTTATCATACAGCCTTTAATCACTTATCAATTACAAATTTTAATTACAGCTGAGATGTATAGAGATCTTCCTGGGGACAAAAGGCACAGCTGCAACTCTGCACTACTGCTGAGAAGACAGCAATGCCCTTTCTCCACCACCACCACTGGCTGTGGGAAAGAAAAAGATGCTGAGCCCATCAGGCATAATAACAAAGCTCTGGTCATGTCAAAACATATACCCATGACAAAACAAGTGAAGACTCTAGCAGAAGGTTTTGTGGCTTTTTTTTCTAATGTTGTAGAATCACAGAATGGTTTGGGTTGGAAGGAACCTTAAAGATCTAGTTCCAACCCTAGGGACAAAGTACTTGGTTAGATAAATAAAAGTGCACAAATGCCCTGCAAAATAAAGAATTCCAAGTCCACCCTGAGAAGCTGCAGTTCCTCCTTGATTTCATACAGATTTTGTTGTGTTCTCTACAGGCCACTGTGTCTTGCTGCTCCTTGGTGGCTGCTCTTCTGTGGACAGGGTAAGTGTCAGAGGGCACAGTGAGAGCATTACTTGTTCTGCAGACTGGTACTGCAAGAGTCCAGCTGCTGATATAAAGCAAGTCAATCAAAACCCAGTGTCCCTCACACCAAAGCAAAACTGCTTTGCCTTTTTTGTTTAACCCTTTGCCATATGTGTAGCACTCTTCGTTCAAAAACAAAGATGCATAGAACCACCCTGCAAATCAGATCAGCATAACTGAGAGAATGAAATTAATCTGTCAGCTCCTGGCTCTGTTTGTCACTTACCATCACTGCAGCTCCTTCTCATCACCAATTTTTGCTCCCTTTCATTATTTGCTATATAGGATTTTTTTTTAGAGGAAGAAACAGAGAGAGGATTTTATGCATCCATTATTTAATGATGGACCTTTATCCTGGGGGAAAATCGGTAAAGGCATCTGATGGCAGAGTGAAGCTTATTAAAAATAATAATAAAAAAAATCTTAAATTTGTCTCAGTTTATGACCTAATTTGCATAACTCTGGTTTTAATGTCAGTGACTTTGTTCCTGCTCAGTTGTGGGTTTTTGTTTTATTTTGTTTTCAAATGTAATTGCTTGTGTATTCATTTTCACAATTCTGGAGCCAGCATCTTTGTGAGATCTAATTTAAGGCCTGTATTTTCTCTTTGGAAAATAGGAGACTGCTCCACAAAGAGACAGGAAAAATCACAAACAATGGCACCTTTGACATAACATACATCATTGCTTTTCAGAACAGCATTTATTTTGGAGGGCTTCTTAGGAGGGGGTGTTGTTTTTACAGATTTGCCTGAATGCAGTTTTCAGACTCTCACCAGCCAGCACAAAGGGCCAGAGGAGGCACCACAGCAGTGCTCAGAGTTGCCTGATGCTCAAGGGGTACCAACGTCATTAGGCTGGGCAGAGGGAATTTTATGCTGCTCCATCTCCTTGCTGGCTGATCATGGATTCATAGACTGGTTTGTGTTGGAAGGAACTTTCAAGGCCATCTAGTCCACCCTCCCTGGAGTGAGCAGGGACACCTGCAACTGGTGCAGGGTGCTCAGAGCCCTGGCCAACCTCACCTGGGATGGTGCCAGGGATGGGGCTTTGACCACCTCTCTGGGCAACCTGGGCCAGGGTCTCACCACCCTCATTGTCAAAAATGTCTTCCTTCTCTATAGGCTGAATCTTTCCTCTTTTAGTTTAAAACCATCACCCCTTGTCCTCTCACAACAAGACCTGCTAAAAAACTGTCCTCATTTTAATTCCAGGCTTCCTTCAAGTATTTGAAATGCCACCAGAAGTTCTCCCTGGAGCCTTCTCTTCTCCAGGCTGAACAACCACAACTGTCTCAGCCTGGCCTCACAGCAGAGGGGTTCCAGCTCTTGGATCATTTCTATGGCTTCCTCTGGACCTGCTCCAACACATCCCTGTCCATCTTTCGTTGAGGACTCTGGAGCTGGCCACAGTACTCCAGGTGATGTTTCACTGAAATATGTTTCATGTCCTATCACTTGTTACTTCCAAGTTATGCCTCAGCAATGCCCTTCTTATTTTCCTCCTTATTCCACCCCATTTTCACTATTAACATTGTGCCAAACTTCCCACCTAAATGACTCCTGTATATCTCTGTTTCTGTTTTCTTGCCTTTGTTCTACCATTGCAATGTCCAGCCTTCCTTCCCTCTTTTGGAATTGGGAAGTCAAGGTTGAGCCTGGACTTGCTTTAAAGCTGATGCATTATTTTCTGACAGTAACCATGAGCACCTTCACACTGCAGAGTTATTCCTGAAAGGGTGATTTTTGGCAGAGCTGGGAACACTGACTCACTCCTGCCATCCCCTCAGTCGCCAGCGTGTGATGCCGAGGCGAGGCAGGAGGAGAGTGATGGAACAGAAACAAGAGCTGATTTGTGGCTTGGCTCTTTCCAGCATGAGATGGGAGACTGCAAACAGCAAATCACAGCCAGCTGGCTTCTGGTGCAATAGAACAGGGGAGGCAAAATTATTTAGTCCTCTTACTCTCAGACTGAAATACATCAAGACCCCCAAGGAGGAGCAAGACAGAGAAGGTTAGCTGACATACACATGGATTTCTCACACCAAATCTAGCACAGGTAGCATCACAAGCACCACCAGGAGGTGAGTTTAGTCAAGGCACATATACAATGATTCACATTCCTCAAAGAAGAGCTCTGCTCTCTCTAACATTACTGTAAATGCCACATCTCAGCTCTGCTGCCAAATGAGTGCCTTTGCTGGTGGAAACCCTCCCAGTTTGTAACTCCTGCCTTGCAGTGCAAGTGCTGGCCCAGCACTGGGTTGCACTACATTGAAGTCAGACTGCTGAAGTGAATGCAGCTGGGTTTACAGCAAAGAAAACATGAGAAATCACATTATTTAGGCAATGGAGGAAGTAAAAGTGATTCCAAAGAGCTGTTTGGAATGGTTGATGCTTTTCTCGTGTTAGGTAAATTGTTATTTTTACATCTAGATACCAAAAAGACAATTTGCATCTGTTTATGACTACAGGAAGACAATTTACTGGGGATATTTAAAAATATTTTGGATAATATTGGACACAAAGATCATTCTAACACAAGTGGAAAAGGTGGCAAACCTGTAATATCAAAAGTTATGACACATCATTGAAAAACAAAACCCAGCTGGTCTATAGTTTTGTGTATTTTTCTCAAACCTAAGCTGTTGCATTTGGGAACATGATCCCTAGTAGCAGGACATTTAAGGCCACAAATTCCATTTCTGGACTCAACTCAGGGTCACATCATGAGACAAATCTTGAGACTCCCCCAAGAGATAAGCTGGGAATGTTGGGAAGCTTAAAAAAACCTGTCCCAGAGAAAAAGCAAGTGCAATGTTTCAAGGATGTCCTACTTGTCATTAGAAATTGAGTTTTAAACACATAAACAGTAAGTAAAAGAAGAATGCAGCAACACAAGAGAAGATTAATGAAGACAAGTGATTGATCTTCCAGTATTTGACGTAATAAACTCAACCAAAGCCCAGCTCAGCCTTTACCTGTTGTATGTGGACTTATCCTAAATTTCCAACTCTTCAAAGAAGATGTGGGTGTGCTGCTGGATGGGAACCTCACTGTAAACAAGCACTTGCTTCTCTGCTGCTTGGAGGGAAGGCAGCACAGAGGGGCCTGTTACAGCAACAGGCACTACAATTGCTCAGTGCAGAGAAATAACAAGCTCACACATTCCAGGGGGAAAAATGCCAGCTATACTGCAGCAGGAGGAAAAACACTATCAGCAAGTGCTATTAGAAATAAATCAGGTGTAAACTGGGCAGTTGTAGACTTCAGAATAATACAGGCTGAATTTAGGTTTGCTGCTGCTGCAAGGATCTAGGGAGACAACCCTGTGATTTTTAGGACATTTTGCTGGTTTCAGCATTTCAAAAATGAGGTTGAATAAGAGGGAGACTTCATGGTCAGTGAGGAAATACTGGGAAAAATAGAATCTGCATTATGCATTTAATATCAGATCAGGGGAGAAGCAACAAGAGCCATCACTCTCTCACAGTGCCAAGCTGTCCACTGCCACAGCAGAATAAAAGTTAAGAAAGAGATGCAAAAGTGGAGGAAAAAACGTGCAGACAGTTTTCTCATCAACTCTCTGCAGCCTTTCCAAAAAGTCTGGGCAAGTGGCTGGAATGAAATTAAGAATCTGTTCTGCTCAGAGGACCTTGCTGTGTTATCTGTTTATTTATGTATCTGTCCACACCCACATGCAGCAACAGGGTAAGAGCCAATGTCATTATTTTAATGTGGCTTATTTTTTTCCAGGTTATGAAAGGCAGGTTAATATTTGATCTTCTATTGCTAAATCTACCAATATGCAAAAGATAAAGGTTATTCTGGAGAGCACACCCTGGCACAGCCATGAGCTCACTGTGATAGCTTGTAGGAGGAAAAGTTCACTAGATATCTGAAGAATTTCCCTGCAATTATGTGGCTATGTGACTATACTGATGTCAATCCCTGTCTCAGGTGATGTTACAAACTGGTATTTGAAATACCTGACTTACAAATGTAAGGACTCAGTTTCACCATCATAGCTGGATGGCATTGATTTCTTCCATCTCCCCCTGCTTATCTCAAGCTCTTTCCTTTGGCTTGTCTCATCGATTGCCACCTTCACTTCATACATTATCTCACTGGAAGCTGGGAATGAATCAATGTGGCCTCCTGAAAAGGTGTTCTCTGTAACCCTTGGGAATGAGCCCCTTCCAGCCATCTGGAGCAGAACAGCCTGAGTAGCTGTTCAAATGCTTTTGGTTTTCAGTGTCTCAGTAAGTTCCAACCAGTGGGCCCCACAGCAGTGTTTTTGGCCTTCCCATCATATGCTTCAGAGAGAGGAGATGACCTCACCAGGCATCTCTTTTATACAGGGCTGCAGGAAAAATTCAGAGTCCTACAGTGCCAGAGGTGCCTGCACCAGGACCTCAGCCCTGGGAAAGCTGAGGACATGCATGAGCTGCACCTTGCATGTGCAGTGAATTGCCACCAGCACTCAGAGGCTCTTCCAAATGCCCTCCCGGTTCTTCCAGACAGTTGTATGAGGCCTGATTAAAATGATCTTGCCTGAGCAATCAGGCTGTGAAAGTCTTGTAGTTAATTCATCTGCTGTGCTGACAATCTCCAGCTGGGGCTCTGAAAAGTGCAGTTTTTAGTGCCATCTACTGTCTGTAGATGTAGATGGCCCAGCCTGTATCCTGCAGCTTGTGCAGCGTGTTCAAGCCGGTGGTGGATCAGCGGGGCTCCTTGCACTGGCCCCGGCTCACCGAGTGGTGCTGCCCCAGCACAGGGCTTCCCAGCAGAATCCCCCCTGGCTTTTCACCCTGCAGCCCACGGTGCTCCTACTGACCACTGCCTGGTGCAACTGGGGTCACTGTACCACCGTGTTTGCTCAGACACCGGAGTCTATATGTACAGACTGGTATAGAGGGGTGGGGTGTGCAGCATTTTTAGTACTCGGGGTATCCATCAGCTGATGTTTGTTGGAGTAGCCAGGAGAGGGGCTGGGAGAGGCTCAGCTCTAGGCTAGCATAAGGGGGGCTGTCTGGGGGACTCCAACTGGTAGTGGAACATGTAACTAACCCTGCTGCCCTGGCCCAGTCCCTCGGAGAGGTCTCCCACCTAAAGATTGCATAGGAGGAGTTTGAGGGGTATCATGATGGCTTGTGTGGAACCCACCCATGGCCAGCCTGGGCTGTGCAGTGGGCTGCAGGTTACACAGTGGCAGGGCACCACCAGTGAGACCCCAGCCTCCCCTCAGCTGCCAGGCTGGAGGGACAGAAGAAAATGTCATTTGATACAGACACCAAGGATGGTGGCCACATAACCCTGGGCTTTGGCAAAAAGGAGAAATCAGACTCACTGGATGGCAGGGGTTGGAAAGGACCTCTGGAGATCATCTTGTACAACACCCCACCCCACTCCAGCAGGGTCACCCAGAGCAGGGTGCCCAGGATGACACTGTCCAGGTGTGTTTGGAACCTCTCCAGAGAAGGAGACTCCACGAATGGGCTCCCATGTCCTGTCAAGTGCCTGGATCTGGTCTCTGCTGAATGTGAAGTGCCCGGGTGGGACTGCACAGGCACAGCAGTGTCCTCTAACTAGAGCCTCCAAGTGCTTATTGCAGCATTGTGTGCTACCAGCACAGAACTGCACAGCACTTCATCTCTTTCATCTCTCTCTAATTGACCAGAACTGCTGATTGTGCTGTAATTAAACTGCAATCTAATTTTACTTGGCTATAACTGGGAGAACACAAAGATAGAGAAATTAAACTGCGTCAAAAGGAAACTGCACTGAGCACCAGCAGCAGTGTCAGGGCAGAACTAGGCAACAGGCCATGGCCAAGCCACCACTGTTTAAAGGAATGTGTATTTAGGGATCAAAGGAATCAAAACCACTCTTCTTAATGTGCATTTTTTCCACAGCCATTGCTCTAGACCAGAATTTGGCTTTCAGTTAAATGGACAAAAGCTGAGACTGTTGGATGACATTCACTGTGGGCTCAACCTATTCCACCAGGTGAGCTCCTAACCTCAGGAGAGCTGCAGAGCCCAATTACAGCTGGGCTCTTTGGTGGGGATCACTGTTGAATTGAAACCAGCCAGATTTTACCTAGCTCATCAGGAGGTAAGAGACCCACACTTCCAGAGAGTGACCAAACCCACTAAACTGACTCAAACTAACCTCAATAAAAGTGATTCCAAATGGTTTTCTTGCTGATACTGAGGCTGATGAGCTCAGTCCCCAAGTCTTCTGGGAAATCTTTGCTTGCAGGAGTGTGCAATGCTCCAGTTCTATTTGCAGCTTTAATCTAGGCCAGGAATGAACTTGGTGAGGATCACTCTCTAATCTGCCTGACCTACACACTATTTGGCTTGGGATTCTTTATCTCATAATCAATAAATTAGAGCATTAGGTGACGTGCCCCAGTGTCCTCGCTTCCTAGGGAACCTTTATGCTTCCCAAACAAGCCAGTTCTACTTGTTTGATTTCCCGAAGGGGAAGCTGAGGAGAGGATTGAGAGAGCTTTGGGTCAAACCTATTTAGGTGCCTGCAGTCCCACAGCAATCAATGGCACCCAGGCACCTGAGAGACTTGCTGGAGCCTGTCCTTAGGTGCTCCTGGTCTGTGTGGGTGACTCCTCAGTTGTAACTAGTGTGCTCCTCCTCAGCACAATTGACTCATGGTTTTATTTCAGTGGCACCATCTCATTAGTAGCTATTCCTCACAAAATCATAGCTTCAATTTCCCAGGATTATCAATAGACCACTGGCACCAGAGCTTCCCAGGCTCTGATCTCCTGGACACAGTGTGCTTTCTAAGCAGGTAACCCCAAAACTCCTTGTATTGTAGCTGATGCTTCACTCTTGGCCAAATAAAAGGAAGGTTAATAGACAAAAGGAAGGTTTCTGTTTTACAAAGTTCCCTTGATTCACTTGAATCCCACTAAGGACAAGAGAAAGGCTGCTGCTGGCTCCTGGCAGCATTTGAACAGAGCTGAATCAGAAAGCATGCTTTGTACAGTCAGCTCAGGGAACAATGGGCTTACTGAAACATCACATGGTGACAACTTTTATCCTTTCCTAATAAAAGTCCTGGGAGCACTTTCCACCACTTGACCAAATCAGAGCTTTTTCCTCTTTTATGAGAGTTTTAATAAAAGCCAGTTACTGTTTTGATCTTCTAGATGTTAAAAACTGGTTTCAAGCTCCTTTCATGAAGAAAATACTGAAATCCAAGGTGGTGTGTTTGAGGAGCACAGCTCTAATGGGCTGCTTCCCAATGCCTCGGGAGAGGACCATGTCCCCAGGCATTTTCCACACCCAGATCCACTCTCTGTCTGGCAGCCTAGGGTGGCACTGGAGAGGACCATCACCTGTACATATTTCTGATCCCCAAAGGTGCCTCCTCTGACCTCTGCCATGGTTTCAAATGGCTTTTGCATACTGACTCATTACAGCTCTTTCCTACAGGTGTCTGGTGTGCAGTCAGTCCCCCTGCCTCCACACACTGAAATAATCTCCTCCCCTGTGTTCCATCAGACCCAACCCCATCCCTTCTCTGAGCCTGCAGACAACTAAGTGGACAAGAACTGATTCCATAACTCCCTAAAGCCAGTATTTCCCTGAATGAATCCCAGCATGGCAGGGGTTGGAAGGGACCTCTGGAGACCATTTAATCCAACCCCCCTCACTCCAGCAGGGTCACCCTGAGCAGATTGCCCAGGATCACAGGTGGGTTTGGAATTTGAGATGAAGCTGCTGCAGGACTCACAGAGGCTTCACATGGAAAATGTGACCCATCCAGTGCAGTGGTGCTGCTTCACTTCTGTGTTTCAGATTGGTAATGATGCCTTTTAAGGCACCTTCCCTGTCGTAATCAGGGCAGCAGTGCTGACAAAACAGGCTTTAAATCAGCACTTGTCAAAGGAACAGCTATTTTTGTTTGCCCTATTTAGCACTGTGTTTATAATTCAGGGTAATTTAGGTTGGAAAGGACCTTCTTGTCCAGCCCGCAGGACATGGGGGCTGCTGCTCCCCTTGCTGAGGTGTGGAGGGGGAGGGCTGCCTGGCCCACCTCTGTCCCAGGCAGGCTGATGAGTGACAGGAAGAGTCTGTGTTTGGCTCCACACTCGAACAATACTTGTTAATTTGGATACCACAGAGACTAGAAGATGATTTTGCCAGGGCCCTGGCCAGCTGCTGCTCAGATCCTACCCACCAAAGCTTTGCAGCTGGGCTCAGATTAGAGTCGACTGACAAAGAGGCACCATGTTTGGTGTTCCACCTACACAGGACAATCACACAGATCCCAACCTGAAGATCTTACCTGCAGAGCAAGGCCCAAGGGCTGGACAGAGGCAGTAGAACAGAAGGAGTTGTAGCTCTGCCTGGACTGCCTGATGTCAAGCTGGAGCCCAGGGTGTTAACAGCTTGTTCCTGCAGGAATAGAGCCCAAGCAGCAGCACATCTTCCTGCTGGGCCTTCATTTCCCCACTGGAGGAGCAGACCTCTTCCTCAGGCATAGCCAGGGACAGGCAAGCAGGATTAGACAGAAAAAGCATCACGTGCGTGTAACACAGCACACACTGCTCAGGTGGAACCTCCCACGTTCCAGTTTGGGTTTGTTTGGGTACCACTGAAGGCCCCATCCTGACACCTGCCCTGGTAAGCTGTTGCTGACAAGCTCCTGAAACAAGTGCAGTGCCAACTCCTGCACAAGCCAAGAGGTTTATATTGGTTTAGAGCTGTAATATCCCAGTACAAGTCACATTATTTTAAGTTGGTTAGTACAGGGTATGGCAGAAATTGAGAAGAGGAAAAATGCAACCTGATTGCAAGAGGGTCACATACATCACTGTGCACTGCTACTATCTTCCACACAAAGAAAAATAGTAGATCTGTTCTTCCTATGAGCACAGAATTCCATATGATTTAGAAGAACATACATAAATTGTACAAAAGTTAGTTCCAAAGACTTTATTGTCTCAGCTCTCCAGCACTACTCCAGTATGGGCCAAGACCTGTTCAGAAAGCAGCCACTGACAGGCAGGTAGCAAACATTAAAAGTCAGGCCAGTTACAAAGCCTCTTTTGAGATTATTTTTTAAAAGTAAACTGCAAACAGGAGGCACAGAGCATCCAAACTGCAAATGTAACCAGTGTCACTGACCTCTCATTCATCTCAAGAGCTTCTGGCCTGGCAAGTGGAAAATGACCTTACATGGTGGTACATGGAGGGGTACACATCCCTGAGGGTGGCTGTACAGAGTCTCAGGGCTTCAAAACATCCCCCAACCACTGCCATTTCCCTAGAGGTGGCAGCACCTGAAGGACACTGGGTGACACCAAAACCCAAACCCAGCAGAAGGGACAGTAACCCCTACACATCCCAGAATCATCTGTAAGGGGATAACCCCATTCTCTGGGTAAATACCAACCTCCTACAAACTTGCACATACAAAGAGGAACTGCTGGGCTACTGCAAACAAGGGTGTGACACACTGACCCTGCAGGCCAGAGCCTGCCAGGAAGAAGCTTAATTAGGGTTTTTACATAACGATAATAAACAGTGTTGTAGAGGTCTTGCTATGCAGAAGAATCACAGAAAATGAAAGCAGACTTATAATATAAACTTATTTCCTAAGGAGTCTTTCTTGTTGGGTTCCCTCCTCCCCCTCCAAGCAAAAAGCTCTCCAGAGCAAAACGCTTTTTGCAGAGTGCAGGAAGGAAGGGTTCAGCAGAGCTACTGCAGCAGTGAGCAGGATGCACCCACCAGGCACTCTGCTTTTCAAAGGGCATCTCACTTCTGAGATCACTGCTCCTCTGGGCACAGTGGTGCTCTTCACTCCTGTCTGCAGTGCATGGCTGGGGCAGCAAAGCAGAGGTGAAGGCTGAGGTCACCGATTCACACAAGAGGAATGAGGCAGCTCAGGCTCAGTCACTGAACCTCACCTTTTACAAAGGAGGTGTGGGAAGCCTTGGTCTCAACTGCTCCCAGCTGCACGGAACAGGCATAGGCTGAGTGGACAGTTCGGTGAATTTATTTCAGCAACCTCTTACTCCAGAATTACCAGCTCAGAGACAACAACAGCTCAACAGAACCATGCACAGCAAGGCTGTGAACTTCAAACAGCAGCTCCTACACCCACCTACAGCCCAGGGTTCAGCTGTGGTGTCAGTAAGGCAGCAGTCTTCATTTGGAGCTCTGAAGGACACACACATCACACCATCCCAACAAAATAAGCCACCACTCTTTGGAGCCTGAACTTGCCCAGTCTCAAGCCCTGCTACTGGGATTTCAGTGTTTCCTATTATTAGGTCCCTTTTATGGGCCATATCCTTCACCATTTCTTCACCAGTTTTGGAACAGATGGAGATTGAAACCTGCCTTCATTGTGAAAACAGGTTTCCCTGGCAGTAAACAGGTATTTCCAGCATTTGTGTAACACAGACAGATATTCCAAACAGACTGAGCTTTGACAAAGAAGTTTCAGTGCAAGATGATAAAACATGGTATTATTTAAGCCTTTTCTCTAAAACATGCAGAGATTTGGGCTTTTAACAAGGCAAGTTACAATCTTATCAGGATGCTGTTCTAGTTCAGAACATGGCAAGGACAAAGATTTCTGTTCTCCCAGAAAGACTGTTTGTTGCTGCAACAAATCTCATCTACATAAAACTTCAAATGTGTTACTTATTTCCTCTCTTTTTAATTTTGTCCTTTGACAAAAAAGCAGAAGCAGCTCCACCAGAGCACAAAACCAGGTCATGTATCAACTGCAAGGCCCCTCCTATCAGAAAGAATTTTTAAATAAGGATGAAACCAGAAGTTTATCTCATTTATTTCAAGTAGATTGCCTATGGAGAAATGACTCAAGCTTAAGTAGCAAAAGTTCATAGAATGCCATCTGAAATGAAGACTGACTCAGCTGACACATGAGACTTGCTACTCATGTGCTAATCTCCAATTAAAAACCCCACTAGACATACTCATGTACTACCAGGGAAACCAGAAGGTGCTGCTTGGTTTTCCTCTTAGGCAGAACAAGCTGGAAATGAGAGCATCAGTTTTGCTGGCATTTGATAAAATGCAAATCACCAAGTGCTCTGTACCCCCAGAGGATTCATCACTTCAGCCCCCACCAACCAGGACCAGGAAAACCTGCAGCACAATCTTGTATTCTGCTAACCTGCAAGGCCTGGGCAACACTGCTCTGGGGATTTGGGGTGCTGGTATTTCATGTTTTGAGGCAGACAGTCCCTCCTCCTCCTCCTCTCAAACACATTATACCTTAAGAGTAAGCAAATCTTCTGGAACATCCTTTCTCTGGACCAGTTAAGATCAGTAACACCAGGCAGAATCTGTGGAGACAGACACTGGATTCTTACAGGTGGAATTGTCTAGATCAGACAGAGAAAAAAAATTGTCACATGAATGCTCTGTACTGTTCCCCTAATTGTTGCTAGTGCCATAGATGTTCAGATAGGAATCCAGACAAATAATAATAGTAACAACAAAGGTTAAAATGAAATAAAATTGACATTTTTGTTTAGAAAGGTCAGTCTAAATAGGGGAGTATAGGCACAGGTAATGTAACTATTAATTTTGCCCATTCATTGTGTTTACTTTAAAAAAAGTGGAAAAAAAATGACTAAAGTTATTAATAAAGCTTAACAGAAAAAAAATGTCCTTTTTTTGTTGACGTTGTTAAACATTTCCCACTATTCTTGTGGTTTCCCAGCTCAGCACATTTTGAATCACTCCACAGAAAATTTCTATGCCTATCTCAGAAGGATAAAATCTGCACATTTTACCAGAGTAATTTTCTTCTGTAAAGAGACATGTCATTGGCTACAGCTAATTAAAACTAGAAGCAAAGCATGGTGGAGCAAACCCATTCTGACTCCAGGTAACACTGAACTGCCTGCTAGAGATGTAGACTAGTTCTCAGTAATAGCATCCTTAAGGAGTTCAGCTTATTTTAGTCTTATGCTTAACACTAATACTTTTTAGTCACTGCAAAATAAGTTTTAGGGAAGATCCAGTTACTTATTCAGCAAACAATTTGTCTTATCATGCTGCTAAGATACACCTACACAAAAGCTTTAGTTGTATAGCTACAAGAAAAGATCACATCAAGCTGATTAATTAGATAACACTTCATTGTGTTGTTTTTTTTAACTTATTCCATCAGCAGTGAGCTATGCTTGCCACAGAACACTTCAGCCACTCTTGAAGTAAGGCTGCTGGGCTAGTTTAAAACTTGAGCTAAAGCATTTCAGATCTCCCAGAAAATATATTAATAAACCTTTATTTTTAAGCAGTAACACACACTATTAATACAACCCCCACATTTCAGTCAGGTGGAGGGTACTAAACTAAACAATCACCACTAAAACATTTCCATTGGAAATGCACTGAAGTTCCCAAGTGTCTTCATTCCCACCTTACTGAAGTTTCCTTATGTGTTTCTAGTCTACACACCACACGTTTCACACAGTCATGCAAATCTAAATCAAACATTCTATGTTCAGGTAATGGGGAAGTCCATTCACTGCAAAGATTCATGTTTCACAGAACAGCCAGGCTGGGGAAGACCACAAACACTGCAGGGTTCTTCATCAGAGGACAGGTACTTCAGAAACCATGAACTTTCAGTTGTTCTTCCTTGACAATGCCAATCTAGAGGAGAAAACAAACATGTTTTGTAAAGTACACACACTTGGGATGTTACAGTAAGTTACCACAGTCATACTTTTAATTAAAATCAACTGCAGTATGATACATCCTCAAAGCAGTTTTCTAGTTTCCAGAATGTTTCTGGGCTAAGCAGACTACACAATAAAGAAAACCTGATTGCAGCTCTGGTGGCCCCAGTGCTTGTTCTCTGACAGTGTAACATCTCTGCATGATTTCCATCAGTAAAACAACTTCCACTACAGGGTTTTCAGTCTCAGGATTGTGGGTTTCTACAAATTAAGATCTCAAGTTGTGTGCCAGAGAACAAGCAGGACGTTGTGGGAGGATAACTGCATTCATGGTGCTTTGGTGTTTACCTGAAGTTTACTCTCAGTCTGAAAGTGTCATTTAATTTTCTGGCTGAAAATACAAAGGAACTACAGTGGCCATCTTAACTGGGAAGTGCCAGCTGCCACTCTACTCTTCTAGAGAGGTTCAGATATTTACATGCAGCCCCTCACCTCCAAGAGGAATTGGCAAATGTTCTTCCTCTGGTCACCTTGAAGCTGGATGACTTCACCGTACTCGGGGTGTTCGATCACAGTTCCATTACAGGCAAATTTCTGCAGAGACACATCCATGTTGTCAGAGCTCCAAAGTACATTATCATTTTGCTTAGTAAGTCTTCTCAGCAGAACTGTGCCACAGAAGCTGCCTACTAAATTCTGATGCCAAGCAAGGCAAAGGCTAGATCTGCTTTACACTGGTTTTGAAAGCAAATGGGATGTGTCTGCTGCTGCAGACACAAACTAAGCTGCTGATGGTAAATTCAGCCAAATACAGGATTAGCTACTTCACAGAAGGAACTGGCCAATGTTCATTGTAAGAATGAAAAACTGTCCTCCTAAGATGCAGCCTTTCTGCTCCACACTATTTTAAAATAAATATTTTCATCCTGGTGAAACTCAAAATATGTTTTCAACAGGAAGCCAGCTATGACAGAAACAAAAATGCAAAACCAGTTCTGCTTTAAACTGATTTTATTCTTCACATCAACAAAGCCAGATATCCATAAAATTTTAATGAAACCATCAGAATATATTTTATTTACTTCAAAGGAAAGAAGTGCCTAACTTTCTAGCAAAAAATCAACTAGACACCAACAGGAATTTTGAGAAAAACTACGTTGTCACCCATTGTTGCATCAGCTGAAGGAAAACAATTCATTGTCATTCCCACAAAGGCAAACACCCAAGCTCAAAAATACACTGTCTCACTTCACAGAGTGAAGTGATCCCCCTGATTGTGAAAGGGCCATGAACTGGCAAAAATGAAATCATAATCATTCCATTACTTAGCATTCAAAACTATCACACTCCACTCTAGAACATCTCTATCAAGGATCAAAGGCAGTGACTCCACCTTTTTGAAAGCTTTCACCAGCTTCTTCTTGTCGTAGTCATCGGCGATGCCCTGCACGGTCGTGAGGGTTTTCCTGCCGTTGCGCTGCTGGATCCTTATGTGGATGTAATCCTCAGTCCCCGCCGGGAGCAAGTCGTCGCCCTTGGTTGCATCAGCAAAGGGGTCTGCAGGAGGGAAAGAGATTCTCAGAGCTAGCAGGTAAGTGCAGCACTTCAGAGGCCTTTGTTCTGGGATGAATCTGTTTTCTCCCTGTGTAAAAACACAGTGACAGTCGGTGTGGTCACGCAGCCCTGGCTCCCACACAGCCCTCGGCTCCCACACAGCCAGCTTCCCAGTGCCTTCCCAGAAACCAGCAGCTCTCAGCTACATCACAGTTCATTCACTGCTTCTTGCAAGCTATACATCCTGAAGCTCAGGACCTGCAAACCTGGCTCTGAGGTCACACATTTTAACCACCTACAAATGAAATATGGAGGAATCTTTTATCAGATCAACAAATAGCTACAGACAAATAAAAAGGCTTTTGTACACACACCCCCTTACAGGTTCAGGACAAAAGATTAACACCCTGGTGACTACGCCACTAGCAGCATTTTAAGGCACAGATGTAATTCTTGGCTACTGATGTAAATGAAACACAGCAACAGACACGAGCAGATGTCCGAGGCTGGCTGTGACCCAGCACCCTCCTGCCAGCCAGTTAGGTAAGAATTGTACCAACATTCACTGAGGCTTTGACTACAGAAGGACAGTTCTCAAATCATTCTGAGCTTAGTTATCAAGCACAGGAAAGCATTTCCAAAGCACATTTAACACTCATTTGATCAAGAAATTCAAGAGCTCTACAAGTTTTCTAATCAGTAGCTCCAAATAAATCTTGAAGCACGAAGTACTTTAAGCGTTACTTTTTTTGACAGATGAATCACAAGTGATTTTTTATACTTAGGGAAACATACTGAAAAGCTCCACTTTCAGAAACTGTAAGCTAAACAGCCAAGCAAACTACAATTTCCCAAATATCCACCCAAAACTCAAACCTAAACCACCAAGGTTTGCCATCCACTCAAAACAATGCCCAAGAGAGGAAAACTTTAGTAGAGTAAAAACAGTAGTTCAGCTTCAGACAGACTTGTAAAAACAAGAATTCCAAGAGCATTAGAGGCACTGAAAGCAGCACAGGAAAGAAGTACAGCACTGGGAAGCTTAACTGGTTTAATTCCTAATGCATTTGTTAAAACAAACTGAATCTCACTATGGTCTGCAGCCTGGGGGGCAAACAGCAATAGAAAATTTCAGTTAAAGGAGAAGTGAAAGAAAGAGGACACCGAGAGGACTCTTGGCAGAGTGCAGGACTCCAGGCTGGCATCAAGCCAGGTGCTGTAGGTGTTAACATCGGGCCACTGCAAACAAATCCCTTTGGGAGGAGACCCCCTGCTTAGGAAGGCACTGCCCAAATTGTCAGTAACACCACCTTCTCACATGGCTTACACACACAGAAGATTAAAGCAGAAACAGATCAAAAACCTGACAATAGTAACAGCATTAACTTGCTCGGTTCTGGTGGAGAAACATGGCCTGGCACGGTAAACACCCCTGCTAATACCAAAGAAAGGACCCAGCATAGCTCAATTCACAGAAATACCATTTGCAAGGCGGGCATCAGGTCTTGGGACGTTGGAAATTACAAAATAAGGCAGAAAATCAACAAGCAACTGCAACCGAGAAGATAATTTCCTTTCTTAGCAGCGGATACCAACCCCAGGCTCACTCTCCTCAAAAGAATGACAACTTGGGCACTGCAGAACTGACCGAAAAGCCCAGTCTGGGGTGGCAGCGTTTCTGGGGTTCTACCAGCCGTACAGCACAGTATGGGGTGCCACACAACCATTTAGGTTGGAAAAGACCTTTATAGTAGTGCGCAGAGCACAGTACAGGGCAGCAACTCCGATGGGAAGGGAGAGGGAGCAGGCGGGAGGGAGACGAACCGAGCCTCCCCCGCGATCTCTCCGCCGCACACACGGAGCCGGCAGGAGGCGAAAGCCGAGCAGCCAGAGCAGCGTTAGCGGAGGGAAGGAGATGGCAGCACCCGCTCGGGAACGGCTTCAATGTCACGGCTGCGGGGGGGGGCGGTGCGGGCACCAGCGCACAGATGTCCCGGAGCCCTAGGGAAAGCCGAGACAGGTCGGGGCCGCACGGACACGGGGTGTGCGGGACAACGCGGAGAGCCCGGGGAGCGAGGACGGGTCGGCGAGGGGAGCCACAGCCCCCGGGGAGAGCGCACTGTGGGGCTGCTGAGACACAAAGGGGTGGCGGGGCAGAGGGGATGTCTTACCGAAGGATTGGAGGTTCTGGATAGATGACATGCGACTCTGCGGCGAGAGGCTGGAACAGCGGGGGGAAAAAGTCGCGGCTGGCCCCGCTCAGGTGACGTCTCCGGGCTCCGCAGTGCCGGCTGGGGCGGGGAGAAGGGAAGAGGGTGGAAGGGG